>JAPFBL010001168.1:0-26802 GCA_026182355.1 Hermatobates lingyangjiaoensis | reverse complement strand
ACCTGAATGATTCCAAGGTAGTTTAATTAATTTTATCAAATAATACCTGCATCAAGTGACCTGCAACACTTTTAGTTAGTAGTATCCTCAAGACAGCATCAGAATAGTGACAAAAATGACTTCAATTCGACTCGTATTAGACCGAACCTTGCATAAATTAGGGATCCGATAACAGAGCTGAATACCAAAATGAAAAACATAAATAAAGGCAACAAGCTTCACTACTATATGTCTAGTATATATATTATAGTCTGGTATATTATTATTAGAAATTATAGTAACCCCTTGTATTGGGTTATGTCGTTGTGTCTACACACAACTTGTATTGTCGTTGCGTCTACAACGTACTTACTGGGTTTTTCCTTTCTCTCTTCTCTTGAAGAAAGATTTTATTATTATATATATATATATATATATTAATATATATATATATATATAATATATATAAATATTATATATTTGGTATAAATAGGCAGCAGATCTTCTTTTAAACAAGTATCATTAAAATTAACCGCAGTCTCGGCATTCACGAACTTAAGACTGAGAGATAACATAACATATCACTTGGCCAACTCCTTTTCCAGTTGAACCCTGTTAGCAGGAGGTTAGTTTGTAGGATCGAATCTCTCAGTCTTAAGATCGTGAATGCCGAGACTGCGGTTAATTTTAATGATATATTATATATTATATATATATATATATATATACAATTCACAGAAGGGGTTCTTGAGGATTTTGGTCATAAACATACAACTCCTGATTATATGCTGACGTTTCACAAAAAGTTGTTTGGCATTTTCAAGGCTTGTTTTAGAGGAAAGACTATTTAACGGTCCATGCTTTTATCTAGCTGCATCATAACAGATACTCATGTGTATCTGTCGCATATAATCAGGAGTTGTATGTTTATGACCAAAATCCTCAAGAACCCCTTCTGTGAATTTACAATATCAGAGGTCGAGAAGATATATATATATATTTATATATATATATACACTTGATAAACAGAAAGACTATCCAAACTGTACACAATACTGTTATATATATAACAAGATTTCACATAAACACGTGAAATAAAAATAAAAATGATCAAACCACAATATGAAATTGAAAAAAAGGCTATCTTTCAAACACAACAAGCGGTCTTCTTAAGAGTCCAACGTCAAAAAAGTTGGGTTTTTGACTCTGACGAAGACCGCTTGTTGTGGTTGAAAGATCTTACTTTTTTTTCCCATTTCAATTGTGGTTTAATTATATATATTTCATATATTCAGGTAACTCACCTCAAATGATGGAAGATAATCGCTCTGATGCCTTTTGTCTATCACATTGTCAGAGAGCAAGTGAATTCAACTTGTATTCACTTGCAGTTTGACGACATGATGGATAAAAAGCCTCAGAGCGATTATCTTTCATCCTTTGAGGAGAATTACCTGAATATTTATATCACGTGTTATTGTGACAATTATATATATAAATATATATACAGATATAGATATAGGTACAAGATTTCACATAAACACGTTGAATACGAATAAATGATCAACCACTTTAAGAGGGTTGCCTCTTCTAAGAGGGATGACAGCTAGCGGATAGTTTTTTACGCATTCATACTGTACTCCTTTGTTTCCCCAAACATCCCTCTCTGGACATTTGTCCTTTCCTGCACTTTACACCCTATTAAAATATCACTCTTCCCTCCCACTCTTCTGAACCCCTAACCAGATATTTCTGTAGCTAGTGTTTCAGTTGGGTTTTTGAAACTGACGAAGACCGCTTGTTACGGTTGAAAGAACTTATTCCCATTTCATATTGTAGTTTGATCATTGATTATAATATATATATATATATATTATATATATATATATATATATATATATAGAGTTCAATAAAGAAAAAGAAACATAGAGAAACCAAAAGCACACACTTACGGTCTCTAATTTTCGGTTTGAACCGTCTTCAGGAGAGATAAGAGAGGGAAACAAGCGCACTGGTCTCTGAACCAGTGCGCAGGTTTCCCTCTCTTATCTCTCCTGAAGACGGTTCAAAACGAAAATTAGAGACTGTAAGTGTATGCTTTTGATTTGTCTACGTTATTTTTCTCTATTCAACTGTATTTGTCCGTTTAGGACTAGTATTTCCAACGAAAAAGTACATACATATATATATATATGTCGTTTTAACAGGATGTTTTCAAATGGAGTTATTATAGTGGGACTTTTATACTCTTGGATGTGCAAAGAAGAAATCCATAAAAGATGTTATATCCATTGCGGTGTTATCCACTGACAGTCGAAAGCTAGTGTTGAAAGGCTCAGTTGATGTATATATGTTTCCACGTCCAGTGATGATCTGACTTAACTGAAAATGTATTTATAGATGTTCCATTTTTGAATCTTTGAATGGATGAGAAGAATCCTCCAGCAACTACTGTTTCTGTGACTGACGCATTTTACATACTTTACCATTACACTTTTTCGTTCCATTGTCCATATTATAAAGCTTTGATAATTGTGTTATTGAGTAGCACATCTGAAGTAACCATCTAAGTCACTTGTAAATAACGTCATTAATTTTTTACTATAATCATAAAACTATATCTAATTACTTCAATCTTCAGGAGATGATTTTAATATTCTTTAGATATTAAATCGAAGTATTTACTGTCGGTATTTACAAGCACTATAGCTCCAGCTGGAGATTCTACGATTCTTAATTACAGAGCACATTTAAAAAAAGCTTAATCGTGACTTGCCTTCTGAGCTTAACAACACAACCTAGTGAACTCTTACTTACAGATTTACTAGTTTACAATTTTTCTCGATTAAAAGAAAAATATGAACATAATGTTTCAAGTTTATAGTCAATAATTACACCTGCGTATTTTAGCTGATACATTTAACTCAAGATCTTTAAAAATCTTGAAATACACTTCCATTAAAAGTTAGATGCGTTGTTATTTATTAATTCACACAGTATAATAAAGCACATTAGAATTGCTACTGTTAAATGTTAATCTAATTCTATATAGGCCTTGTTTTTTATATTGTAAGGAATACTTTTAATGGCATTCTGTATCTATGGTACAGTTTTCCTGGCCACCTTCAAAGCAGAGCATCAGCAAAAGAGCTACTACAATACGACACTGGCTGTCTCAGAAACGAATCTGTATAATAATATAGCATCCCTAAACACTAACCTGTGAATGTCCTACATTACTGAAGTGTTTCTATATATAATATTTTAATAAGTTGATTCGTGAATTTAGTTCTTTACTAAATAATAAATAATTTGCAAGAGGAACTAAATTTTCGTAATCATAGCAGCCCTGAGCCAATATGCTGAATGATGAATGCATTAATGTTTGTCACTGCAGTTAATAAACACTAGTCAAGAACAAGAATGGTCAAGTGAATGTTACCTGAGAATGTGTATCGTAAATCTAAACCAAAAATGATTGATATGAACCTCTGGATGTCAACTACAGGTCTCTAGGTGTAAAATCATTTTTTGGAGGACCAATTGTTGTGAACACAGTAACAAATTGAGATATTTCATCCTTCTTGAAAGCATGAACAAATTATTAATGCTTCTAATATTGTTAATTCAAGAAAAGCAGCCAGCCATAAATTATCCAACTTAAATATTCTTGTCGAATTTTTAAAATATTCCAACAGGCAAACCGGATTAGCCAGTAGTAGGTGAGTTCAACTACCCTACCTTAATCCCCATAATGTCCAGTGGTCCAGGGCGATATGCTGTGAACATTCCAATAGTAATCCACCTTTCTATATATAAACTAACAATCCTACTATTATTCTCATTATCTCATATTATACCCAGTTGAGTTTTTGACTCTGACGAAGACCGCTTGTTACGGTTGAAAGATCTTAGTCTTGTTTTCCCATTTCTTATTGTGGTTTGATTATTATATATATATAATATATATATACCATGATAAACGAAAAACGGTCCGGCAGGACAAATAACAATTAAAATAAGCAGTGACACATAAACAGAAACACAACAAAGACTCACTTTTCAATATTTCGACCGTAATGGCGGTCGTCCTCAGGAGAAGAAGTGAATTGACGGAGGGACGACAGTCAACTGAAGAACTCACAGGGTGAGGGCTAAAGCAGTGCTGCCGCAAAGGAGACAAATAAAAAAGGAACTAGGAAGTCGAGAGCAAAAATAAAACAAAAAAAAAAAAAATGTTTTGAAAGGTAGAAAAAGGTTAAGAAAAGAAAAAATAAAGAAATATATAGAACAATTAAAAATAAAAAATAAAAAATAAAAAAATATTAAAAAAAAATAAAAATAAAAAAATAAAAAAAATAAATAATAAATAAAAAAATTAAAAAATAAATAAATAAAAAACTAACGATTTAAATTTAAGCCAGGTTTCGAGCGTGCCCCAGGAGCCAAATGTGGGCTTCCTCAGAAGTTTTAAAGTAACTTGTCTGTTATCACTGGGGACTTGTTTAAGAACTTGGACTGTGAAACAATCATTGAAACTGAGATGGTGGGAATTAGCGTGAGTGGCGACAGGGAGACTGCTGCGTTTACCAACCGAAAGCCTGTGATTATTCATCCGAAGGTTCAGCATCGTAGATGCTAAACCAACGTAAAAAGCATCACATTGGGTGCATTTCAAGAGGTAAAACGCAGTCAGTGGAGATACAGGAGGAAGGACTGTGAATAGGGTAAGAATTAAGATTAGTTAGAGACTCAAATGAAGACCCAGAATCAACAATGGGACAGGTAAGACATCTCCGACGTCCACAACGTTGTAGGCCACCACTGCTTGGGGATTCTGAATAAGTTTGCCGGCCGGTGGGGAAAAAATATTTGAGAGATTGGGGCTCTTCTAAAGGAAATGCGGGGCAACTGGCTAAAAACTGAAACGGTAGGGGGGGAAGAGGAAAGGATAGGGTAAAGTTCTTTAATAAATTTTCTTAATTTATGGACACCAGGGAAATAATTTGTAGGAAGCGAAGCAGTAGTAGTGGGTTCTCTTCTGTTATTAGTGGAAAAGTTGTCATTGGCAGGGATGATTCGGCTATTGGTAAATTGGGTGGGATAACCACGCTGAGTGAAATTTGCATTTAAGTTTTTTGAAGATTAGTTTCCCCATCTTGGATATTATTACAGAGGCGATGAAGACGGATTGAAAGAGACCGCGGGATAGATTTTTTAATAGGAGGAGGATGAAACTTTTGTAATGGAGGTAGTTTTGGGCGTTGGTGGGCTTAACGTGAACAGACGTCGTGAAGGTCCCACTGCTAAGAGTGGATGTCAACATCTAGAAAGTTATGTTGTAGGGGGGGGAGGAATGGTGTGTGAGATATAATATATATATATTATATATATATTATATATATATATATATATATCAATGATCAAACGACAATATGAAATAGGAAAACAAGACTAAGATTTTTCAACCGTAACAAGCGGTCAGAGTCAGAGTCAAAAACCAACTAAGTTGGTTTTTGTTGGGGTTTTGACTCTGACTCTGACCGCTTGTTACAGTTGAAGAATCTTAGTCTTGTTTTCCCATTTCATATTGTCGTTTTATCATTGATTGTTATTTCACGTGTTTATGTGAAATCTTTATATATATAATTAAAATTTTTGCCGATTTCTCTTCTTATCATTTCTGAAATAGCTTTTCAAGCTTTGGTCTTCTTTGACCTCAGGTCCTCAGGGTGTAAACAAAGATAACATTATTGAAAATGAAACTACATACTACACAAAAATATAAAAGTTATATATTACATGTTGTATAAAGGTTCAAAGATAATTTACTCTAGCATACAGAGGAGGTCTTCTAAATCATGAAATTTGCAAACAACAGAAAGACATTGTAGAATATAATTTTGAAACTTATAGAGTCTAATATACAACTTTTATATTTTTGTGTAATACTCGTATGTAGTTTCTTTTTTAATAATGTTATCATTATTTACACCCGGAGGATGGTCAAAGAAGACCGAAACGTTGGTTATATTTTTATTATGTAAGGTATCAATCGTTTAAATGATTTAGCAGGTAAATCTATAGGAGAATTACTCGTATTTACACTTAGACTTGATGAGTAGAAGTGTGAGATTCGAAAGCTTGAGATATCTTCTTGAAATCATTAGAAGAGAAATTGGCAAAAAAAATAATTGTATATCCATTAACGAAGGTCTGCTACCTAATTATACTAATATATATATATTATATATATATATATATATATATATATAATATACACAATTAAAAGAAACGGTTCCAGCGGACTTTTTTAAGTAAAATAAATTCAAAACGAAGGAAACACACAGAAAGACACAGACATAACTCACATCGATATTTCGACCATCGTCGTCATCAGGAGGTGTGAAGAGCGAAGAGTCCAGCAGGAAGGCAGGCGGTGACTCCAACAACGACAGGAGTCGCCACCCTGCCTTCCTGCGGGACTCTTCGCTCTTCACACCTCCTGATGACGACGATGATCAAAATATCGATGTGAGTTATGTCTGTGTCTTTTCTGTGTGTTTCCTTCGTTTTGAATTTATTTATTTAATATATATATATATATATATTATATATTATATATATATATATATATATATATATATTTGTAAAAT
The DNA here is from genome assembly GCA_026182355.1 of Hermatobates lingyangjiaoensis. Classification (NCBI taxonomy): domain Eukaryota; kingdom Metazoa; phylum Arthropoda; class Insecta; order Hemiptera; family Hermatobatidae; genus Hermatobates; species Hermatobates lingyangjiaoensis. The sequence continues at coordinate 20,167 of JAPFBL010001168.1, read as the reverse complement.
TTGGAAGCAGTCCTTCCTGGGTCACGGGACATTATGGGGGATTAAGGCAGGGTTGTTGGACTCACTTACTACCTGGGTAATCTGGTTTGGCCTGTTGGAAAATAGTTTTAAAATTCGACAAGAATTATTAAGTTGGATATTTATGGCTGGTGCTTTTCTTAAATTATTAATGCTTCTATATTTGTAATTTAACATGGTTTTTCTTTAGTGATAATTTTCGTGGAAATCACCATCATTTCTCTTGTGAGTCTTGTTCTTATGAGTGCTGTTATAAGGGATTTTGGCACGCCGGCAGAAAGGTGCATCGTAATTCTTCTTGATAATGAGATCGTGGTCATTCCTATATATCAGCTTTTACGAGCCTCGCAGCTCCGATATTACATGAGTACCTCATATATAAGATTTGTTTCTTTGAATCTTTACGCTAGGACTAATTTTCATGATTAAACTGCCTATTGAAGGGCTTTGGTAGTAAGTTATCAGGGTCAAACTATCCTCAGGCTTAATACATTTAACATGGCTTTTTATAATACCTTTCAAGAAGCGTTCATCAGTTTTATATTCATCAGTATACTGGTTCTTGTAGAATATTTTGTGGTTTGTGCCTGTCATTTGGCTCTTATTGTTTGAGGTGAATCTATTCTCCAGGTAGCGTCTTAGAATGCTGTCGAAAATATTTGTTGATTAGCGCTTGATATATATATATATATATTATTTTTTAAAAACAAAGACATAGTCGGTGAAAAGGTAAATGTTCCAGAAAGAGGTGAAGAGGTTCAAAAATTTGGGAACTGCTGACAAGCCATTTTTGTCTCTATCCATAACTTAATGTTAAAGCCCACCTGCTTGAGAGAATATCGTTTGTTTTGGAAAACCTGCCTAAAATAACTGTTCCCCTTTTAGCTGAAACCAATATTTCTTCCCTTCACACATATTTTCCTATGCCAAAAATATATCTTTAATACTAGTATAGTTTGCCATTCTCTTTTTTCAGTTGAGATTCCACATTTCTTATAAACTCTTATTTAAACACAATGCAAATTTGTACTTTCTTATTTTGAAGATATTCAAAGCTTAAATGTTAAGAAAACTAAAATGGAGTTTAAATAAAGTATAGGTACTGAAATAATGTTATAATGGGCGTTACAGTATATTTTAATTGATGTTGCTCTTGTAAGAAATGACAACCCATTGTGGTCAGCTAATGCTAACAGAGAACTTCTGGGCTTACCAGCTACACATAGCAAAGAGATCGCAATGAAACTATGACTGTACACTGGACTTTGTCGATGTCTTCAGATATTACTGATAGTAATTAACTATTACCATGATACACTTCAATATACATTGCCATAGAAGCAAGTGATTTCAAATAGACTTAGCTACTGTAGTCAATATCAAAGTGATTACCTTAATTCAATAATTATAATGGAATAATGAACTATTTATATCTATATTTATAGGTCAGAACGATGGAACGTTTTACCAAGTGACTAATGTCTATCAGTGCCAAGTATCGGGCCTGACTCATGCTACCAATGTAGAGCCGTGCCCACCCTCTACTCCCACTGAGCGTCCCTGCAGTGCAGCTAGAATTGAAGCAACACTAACTACTATGCTCCCTCAATCTGACTGACTCATGTACAAATAACAGTCATACAAGCGCATAGTTTACTAAATAAAACTTATTGCTGGTAATACAAATTGCTAATTGTAAGACAAACAACTGGAAAACAGATAAAATTGAATAATTATAGGCTAGATTAAAAGCATTCCATAATTATGGATCCCTTAGCAGAATGCCACTTTTGATATAAAATTCAAACATACCACTAAAACAAGAATAACATTTTACTAATTAGTTCAAGACTGGGATGAGATCAGTTAGTTGAAAATGTTTATGGTTAGGAAAGATTCCTAATTAAAGTCCCGAAAAGTTTAAACGAAAAATGATGGTGAATTAGACAATCTGTTTTCTCAGTGTTTCTATGTTAATTTAAAGACTGAATTAAGACACGACGACTAAATATTTAAGAAGATTCCACAAGACTGTGTCTCTCCAGGCCATTTTACCTAGTCAACAAAACTACTCCTTACCCGGTGGTCATAACACCAAAATGGGTCATGCTAAGTTTCTGAGAAGCCTTTTTTAAGTTTCTGAAAAATATTATTTGTTACATTAAAAAATAAAAAAAGTTTTTGTGCACTTAACAAACCCAAATTGGATAAGAAACTATATTTTTAATTATTACCTTTTAGCAGTATAATGGAAACCAAAATATGTTTACATAACCTTAAATTGTCCACAACAAATGCAGTTTTACTCGTTTATCAAGATAATACTTTGGGAGCACGATATTTCGTTCGTTATAGATGGCATTTCCTCATATCCGACTGTTTTGTGTTTAAACAAGTTGGCGTTGAAAGTCTTCTACCCCAGTAGCGTAGCATGACACAATTTTGGCTAACAAAACATGTTTTCGAAAGTATGCTTAAATACCTTCCAGTTTTATTTCGTGAAATATGAAAATTCCAGGTAATTTCTTCGAGTATAATAATTCTATAGGCAACAAAAAATTCTGGTTTAAAGTTTAAGACACGAGCTAAAAATGGTAGAGAAGTCCTGGTCTACAACATTATAAAAACATTTGTTTTATTCCTTTTTTTAAAATGAAAAGTAAAAGTTTCTATATATGATTTATCAATTGATATTATGACAATAATATTTAAAACATCATCAATCGTATTGTTAATGACAAATAGAAATCGAACGTTCCTTCGATTATGCATTATGCTATTGAACCATACAGTAGCAAACCATAATATTTACGATTATTGGCGACATAACTTGTTGCTGATAAATTAGTAATAGTTTCCGAGGAAGAAGCTACCTTCGGGGCACACGTTAATTAAAATAGTTGTTCACAATGAAGTCATTCCATCCAGGCCGAAAAAATTGGATGAATAGCCATCGATACTATGATGTGATGTAACTAGAAACAGGGAACTACACAAGAGTGTTATACTCTTAAAACTTCTGTTAAATAACAAATAATAATTTAAGGATTTTTATTCTATCAACTGCATTCAAGGCTATGAGCGATTCAAAACTTTTCTGCTCAATAGGAAAAACGGGTGAATAGTTTTTATCTTGAGACAAGGAGATTTAGTGACTGTTTCAAAGTGAATCAATACGCCATTAGACTATTCTACAGGCCCAACGCCCAGTAATCATGAAGAAGCTTCTCACTTTATACCGTTTACCAAAGGAAATGAGCCATTACTGAACAGCCTAACCGTTCAAGCAACACGTATTCGTCAATCCATCTAACTAAATCGCTTTAGGGATAACATAACAAATATACATTCATTATGCCTACAAACGATACTGTTCTTTAAAAGGTAACAAATTTGATAATTGTTGATCGGGCGGATGATTGCCACCAACTCATTAATTGTGTTCAGTAGAATTGAAAACTTCATGAGTGGGAAAGCATTTTACAAAGAATATCTTGCAATGTTGAAAAAATAAAATCTTTGAGCCTAGTAGTTATAAAGAAATTAATCAAATGGTCAGAAAATTAACTTCTATTGTTTCAAAGAGTAGGTTGTTAAACCAGAGTTGTCTTCAGATTTATTCAGTTTATCAGTATTGAAGGAATACATCTTACCAGTTTTTGTTAAAATGTTTGCAGAACTTTTTTAAATAACTTGTTCATCAAACAATTAATAACTATCTTAATAAACAAAATATAGGGATGAAAACGCCATAACAATGTTTTCCTAGTTGCAGAACTTTAAAGCGCTGCTATTTGGAGAACAAATAAGAACGAACTTATAATATCTAGTACCTCTTTATTACTGATTTTTGTATTTTCCTGAATATTTCAGTTATTCATCCAGTTTTAAGAGCAATATATGGGTAGTTAACATTACTATTTCAGAAGAAAGCTGCTTAACAAAACGTACTTTTTGTGGTTTTGGTTTCTGTATTGAACATTATGGAGTGATCTACACTCAATTATACTCAAAACATTTAGAGGATAATTAAATAATTTCATTGACTTTCTTATTAATTGGTCAATTCTAGTGGATAGGATCATTTCACCAGTATAAAATTGGGCTTCCTAGATAACTATTGAAAAACTTTTTGTTCCATAACTCAGAAGCAATACAAATGAAACAAGTTTGCTTTGAAACAAAAATATTCTTATTAAGTAAGTTTATTTTTCTAATATGAATTCGCCCTTTTAAGTGTTATTGCCTTTCTTTTGGGCACAATTTCATGTTGTTTTCATGGTACTATAACATTATCCAAACAATTTCAGTATAAAAACTTAACCGAAAACAATAGTTCTCTATTGATACAAAGTTTTATGAAGTACTTTCCCAATCTTTAGTCTTGAAAACCAACTATGCAAAATGAGATTTTATGAGTAAAATTGCATTATACTATTGAATATTACTGTAGCAAACCATAATATTTACGATTATTGGCGACATAACTTGTTGCTGATTTACAGACTTACCGGTAAACTAATTATATCTATGTCATGTGGGGAGAAAGTACTTAGATCAACTACAGATTTACCGGTAAACTAATTATATCTATGTCATGTGGGGAGAAAGTACTCAGATCAACTACAGATTTACCGGTAAGCTAATTATATCTATGTCAGTGGGAGAAAGTACTCAGATCAACGCAGATTACCGGTAAACTAATTATATCTATGGTCAGGTGGGAGAAAGTACTCAGATCAACTACAGATTTACCGGTAAGCTAATTATATCTATGTCAGGGGGAGAAAGTACTCAGATCAACTGCAGATACCGGTAAACTAATTATATCTATGTCAGGTGGGGAGAAAGTACTCAGATCATGTTCCGAGGAAGGAGCTACCTTTCGGGGCAACGTTAATTAAAATAGTTTTTCATCATGAAGTCATTCCATCCAGGCCGAAAAAATTGGATGCATAGCCATCGACACTATGATAGTCAGTAATAATTATTAATTAACTTAATTACTGCAATTATAAGATGAGTCCATTTATTAATATAAAAATCAACTAAACTTTTTAAACCAAATGATATTAATGAATGAATTTATTAATATCAGTTGGACCACGTTGATTAAAACCAATGTTAATGCCATGTAGGGTCATTCAGCTCGTTTTTTATTTGAATGTAGATGTTTTGGGTTGTAACTTGAAAACACTGAGCAATGTTAATTATTTGGAACTAAATGAATTATGTTAGGACTGGCGCAGCGAACAACTGCGCGCGCAATGGTATCTTGATCTGCCTTTTTGGGATCTCGCGTTTGGGTCCACCAGTGGTATGCCCGCTCGGTCTGGTGCTGGCTTATTCAGCTGTTCTTTCCTTTCATTCTTACTTCCTCTTTTCCGACGACTATTCAATTTTAATCTGTAATAATTGGTGATCTGTTTTAACACCAAATAACTATCAGCCTTTTAAGGACTACGAGGAATAAGATTTTTGGCTCTTGTTGATGTAGGTCATGGAATATCTCCTATGTGAGGTCCAATTTGGATACTTCCTAATTTGCAGGGTAGCGATTGGTCCCTTGACGTGTGAAAATATTCCACATTAGAAACATCAACCTGCTTTGTTTTATCATGGTAGCCAAGGTCAAAAAACATGAATAAATCACAACATATAACATTCGTAATCCCTAGACAAATTTATCATCTCAAAATTAATTTGCGTTCTGCAAAGAGGACGAAACAGTAATCTTTAAGCTTATTGCAATGGAAATCTGATTTAAGTTATTGGCATTGAACAGGAGATGCAAAATGTAGAACTATAAATCTCCATTAACCACGATGAAAGGACATTTAATTCAATTTTTTCAAATGAACTTGAAAAAAGTTAATAATATTAATTATATTAATATTATTTCTCGGTATGACTCAAAAAAAAAAAATACAAAATATTACCCAATTGAAAGATTAATATTTTTCAACTTAACTTGTTCCTTGACTAAAAGAGAAAACTGATGTTTATTTTAACTCGCTTGGTAATCAATTACTCATTGACCACCTAATCAGGACAGGAGGGGGAGGGAGACTATTATAATTTAATTTGTGTACTTATATAAATAGTTTGAATCTGCTTACTGAAAATCCTAACTTGTTTCACATTGAATCTTAAAATAGTGAACATTTGGGGAAGAAGAATAACTTCGAAAACTCAGCTCTATTTAAATATATTGAATAGTCATTCTAGACTCTTTCCAGTTTGAACTGCAAATGGGATGAAAGATTCAAGATACTACTAATGCCTATAAGATTCTTCCTTTCAATAAAGTGGTAAAAACAGAAGTGTTGTCTCTTTATCTATATGTTCTAAGGAGGAAGGTAGTTCATATGTTAATCAAAACCATATTACACATTACCTGCTTGATTTTATATCCATATATTCAAATGTACCTTACTATAATTTATTAGAGCTCTAAAAAGGACAGATACCTAACAGGCTTATGATAGATGACATCACTTCTCCCTATATGTCTACTGAGTTAGTACCTCCTATGTGAAAAATATACACATAGTCATGATTACAAGTTAGTTTGGCGTTTGTCACAAACGCCAAGCCCACTAACCACTGTTCTAAATTAATGAGGCATATAAGTTATTAGCACTAATATTTTCAAATATCTCATTAGTTGTGCAATCCGTAATTGCATGGCTTTTATTTATACTAGGGTAAATGGATAATTCAAATACTCTTTTGTGTAGAGACTTTGATTATCTATTCACCCTAGTATGAGTTTAAAATATCTTTTGCTATCAAATTATATACTACTTTCATTATGTATAATTACTCATACTGGGGTAAATGGATAATACAAATACTCTTTTGTGTGGAGACTTTGATTATCCATTCACCCTAGTATGAGTTTCAAATATCTTTTCCTATCAACTTATATACTACTTTCATTACATATAATAAAGAAAAATAAACACAAAGAACACATATAGTTAAAATATTTGTTTCTGAAATTTGGCCACTGATCATTGACCTGCTGTAAGTAAATGCACCATTAATACCCTTTCACACAAATAAATAACTATTTGTGTTAAAAATACAAATCTTGTGTCAAACTATAAAGCTGTAAACTATTTTTAATTGGGGTTGACCACCTAGAATTGAAGTTATTCCAACACGGAATAGCCTAAAAATAAGAAGCGCCAAATGTATGCGCCCCACAGACTTAAGCAGGTGGTTATCCTCCTAACTTCATTAATAACCATCTGTTAATCTCTAGAACATTATACTTAAACATAATGAGCCTTCTTAAGGCTAGCCAATATTTAACAATCTAATTAAGTATCTTTAAAGAAAATCAATTTAACATTTAATTATTTATAACAATTATTGCATGAATCACTTTTATAGAAAACATTTTTACTGAATGAAAATTAAGTCAAAACTAGGAACTTGAACTAAACCAAACAATCCTAAACTTATTTGATGCGATATTGACACATATTGATGGTGTGTATATTTGTTTGGAATTCCCTGTATATTAAGGTAAAATACAATTTGATGTATCTAACAGAAAAAAAAATAAATCCTTAAAATTACTTACTCAAAAAATAAATATAACTATATTACATATGCATATTATTTATATTAGCAAGAGTGGTTCTCAAATTTGGATATGATCATAATGTCCAAGTGATAAATCTTTCTATCACTAGGATATAGTGATTTTTTATAAAAATTTTTCAAAAATTATTTGAGTTTTTATAACTTTGCCAACAAAACACTCTTTGCTTGGTTGGATTATATGCATGATTAAACAAGAAACAACTGAAACATTATAAAAAAAAAGGATTTTTGAAACTGCGTCTGGTTAAGTAAATTCTATTTATATCAAGACTGTCTCGGATTTGCTCGGTTTGCTAAAGTATTTATTTAACTTTTTGTTGTAGTGGTTTTTCACACACATCAGAAAGTGAATATTTCAGACTATCCAGAATGTTTTACTCACTAGTGAAACATCTCTTCTCACTACAAAATCCATTGCTGCTTGAAAGCCTCAGCTACGACTTTGACTTTCATTAAAATAAGTACACGACAGGGTTATACACTTAAGACCAACATAAAGAATTACTATAACGAATTATTTATTTCATAGGAAGACTTACGACTTCTGTTCAACTGGAACCTTACTTTCGTTGGGTGTATCAGTTCTGCACTGAACGGAACTGGTGTAAGGCAGATCCTTCCGACACACTAGTAACTTGTCATACACCTGCAATTAGTATTTCCCTTTATTAATTTTTTCGACATTTCATCACCCATTGTAACATTTTCATTTCATACCAGTCTCAATAGACTGGAAAATAACTTTCTTGATAAAATATCTAAGGGTATGTTCAATATATTTCTATGCCGGATATATGCAGGCAGTCATTGCTGAATTTTTTATATATTTTTTTATTTTTAATAACTGTAATGTTATAATTTTTTAACTTTTCTTCTTAATAATGAATAATGAAAATAATCAAAATGATTATTTTGATCATTATTAATTAATTAATTTTGATCATTTATTTTAATCAAAAAACCAACAATGATTGTTTTATTATAGCAGTAAAATAAGTATAAAGATATGAATATATAATTGGGTCTACTAATGAAGAAACAAACGATTGAAACAATGGATCAAAAACAACAAGGGAGTAAAGAGAGCTCTTTAAGAGCCGGGACCACGAACGATTGAAACAATGGATCAAAAACTAACAAGGGAGTAGAAGAGAGCTCTTTAAGAGCTCGGGACTGCACAGAACGATTGAAACAATGGATCAAAAACTAACAAGGGAGTAGAAGAGACTCTTTAAGAGCTCAGGACTCTGGATGTCGCACTAACCAGGGAGCCACTAAATTGCTGCTGCTGTATTGGGGTTTGTTACATCAGAGTACTACTTTATAACATCAGCACAACATTTCCATGTCGTCTCTTACCATTAACATAACCAATGAAATGTTAAATGGTTTTTCACCTAAAGATACCCAACGTTTTGAATACTTCTGAGAGTTCTAGTTCAGTATTTTTAATAAAGAGGTCTTTGACACATATTTCCTTTGTTTTTGAGTATTATATAAGGACTGGTGTTCAGCTGGATTTACATCCAGATAATGCTCCTTTACAAACTTTCAATAATTTGGAGAGAATGTTGCATAGCTTATGAATATGAACACCATCAAGTAACTATATATTGTATTCATATTGATATGTATATAGTAACAATGTCATTTCCATACCTTTGCGTATCAAAATCTGTATTCTGTAGAGTATCCACAACTAATCAGTGTATTAGAACACCTCCCTGAAGACATCATTTAGTGGCCACAACTATAGTTGTGGTAGATCCTATACTTGCAGCAATTATATAGACATAATTATTAAATTATATTACTACGCTTAACAATATTGAAACTAAGCATTATATAATGAAGCAACAAACTAAAACTTGAATATTCATCACAACTATAGTCGTGGTAGATCCTACACTTGCAGCAATTATATAGACATAATTGAGCCGTTTATTTTGAAAGTGGCCTAATTCCATTTTCCAAAAAAATTTAGCTAGATATTTAAATAATTACATTTTTACGTTATCTTTACCTTTTGCAGCAAATTGTACAAAATTTATTTAAAATTACTAAGTTTTTTTATAACAAAAATTAGTTGATAAATAAAATGACAATATTTTTAAATTTTGTAAAACGCAAACCCTTAAATATCTCGATTTTAATATAAATGGAATTAGGCCACTTTCAAAATAAGCGGCTCAATTATTAAATTATATTACTACGCTGAACAATATTGAAACTACACATTACATAATGAAGAAACAAACTAAAACTTGAATATTCATCAGTCAGTACAATTTTGTTCTAACCTCATTATTTAATATTGACTTCACTTTACAAAGTTATTTGTATATTTTAATTAATTCTTGACAAGGTTTAAAAAAAGCACAAAAGCAAAATTTCACAATTTAAATTCATGTTAAAAATTTTTTATTTTGAATAATGGATTCTTAGAAAACTTCTATTGACCATATTTTCAGCCCAGGGGCTCATATTTTAAGTTCATAATTAAAAAGTAAAAAAAAAAACGATAATTCTTCCCGTCACTTTATATCCAAAATAATTGATTTAATCGTATAATACTAGGGAACAAATGAGAGACTCTATTTTATAGGAGATAGCAAAGGAAAGGGCCAAATTTTTCAGCAAAAAATCTTATAATTAGAAAGAAATCTTTACTCCAAAATTATGTTTTTTTTTAAGTTTTTATTCGGCAAATAAATGTAACAATCTCTTCTGTTACAATAGCCGTGTATCCTAAAGCACATGTTTCTATGAGTCATTTTATTGACTGAACAACGCTTGAGTGAATTCAAACGGACTTTTGTAGTCTTTAATTGATTTGATTTACTAACTCATGGTCCATACACTGAGCCTTCCAGTCATTTATCACCTAGAAGAGTCTACTACTCTTAGAGGTATTTAGCGAGGGATAAAACAAGTATTATAACTTATTCAGTTGTTTATTACTTTACACTATTTAAATAAAAAATTTCATATATATATATATATTTATTATTATTATTATTATTATTGAATATGATCGCAGTTTCTGCATTCATAACCTTTTTATTAACAGATTCTAATCTCCTAGCTATTTTACTTATTGTAATAGGTAAACTCTAAATTAGGTTCGCCAATGACATTTCCAAGTAAATAGGTCAAGTGAACGAAATTTAATAACATGGTTTAAACACCTTTAAGCTGACGTTTCGTCTATATTTAGACATCTTCTGGGCTTGGTATTTTACTATAACTCAAGTAATAGTTAGTTCCTGCAATAGTAAAATACCAAGCCCTGAAGATGGCTACAAAATATAAATGAAACGGCAGCTTAAATGAGTTGTATTGTTTCAGCAAGACCAAACTTCGATAAAAAAGGAAATAAGTTTATTATATAATATATATTATATATTCGTATATTTCGGAAGCAGAACTTCGTTTATACTTGTCTTGTTAAAATAAAGAGAAGGAACTTATCTAGAAAAAATTACAACGAACTTATAAAAGTAGGAATATTTGAAAATGAACGAACTATTACAAATTACATACAAACAATATTTTTGTTGGTAAACAATTTCATCGAATATAAAGTATATGGTTTACCGATGGGATATCCGGTCCTTGCCAATATTGTTACACTAGAATTATGATAGAAAGCCTTAAGAAACTTGGATCAAGTGTAAAATTTCTGAAATTATATGCAGATGATTTGTTCTTAATAATTAAAAAAGGAGATGAACAGCAGGTTTTAAATACGTTCAATTCAATTCATCCACGGTTAAAATTCACTTGTGAAGAAGAAAAAGATGGGAATATTATCCCATATATATTTCGTATTTCGTATTTGAATATGAAAATTATAAGAGGGAATGACGGAAATATACTAACAGATTGGTATAGGAATCCAACCAGTTCAAGAAGAATATTGAATTACTATTCATCGCATGCTGTAAGCCAAAAATTAAATTGTGAAAAAATTTAATAAAAAAGGTGATAGATACTCGTATTAGTAGCCCCTGTTTTTTAAAGAAAATACGAAAAAGGTAAAATTATTATTGAAAAAAAACTCTCACCCAGGAAATCTGATAGAACTTATTTGAAAAAAGTATTTAGGAGAACAGACCGAACATACGGTAGGCATAACCATAAAACCATTAATAAAAAAGGTATTTCAAATTCCCATTTATTGAAAGACTGTCACAAAATATTAAAAAATTGTTAAAAAGAAGCATACCAGAGGTCAATTTAGTCTATTATAATAAACAAAAAGTAAAATAATTAGTTTCTAATATAAAAGATTAAATAGCAAAAGATTTAGAAAGTAAAATTATTTATTCTATAAAATGTATGGAATGTAATAAAAAGTATTATGGTGAAACCAATAGATTTTTGAAAGAAAGGATATATCAGCATAAATATTCTATTAGAACAAAAAAGATTAATGCAACAGCTTTAGCCTAATATTAAATAAGTGAAGGTCATATATTTGACTTTGATGGAGCAGTCCACATGAATAGAGAAAGGGATGAACATAAAAGAAGAACTCTTGAAATGTCAGTCATAGAGTTCTATAAAATTAATAACATGGTCTAAATGTATATTCACATTACACTAATAAATATATATATATATATATATATATATATATATATATATATAATATATATATATATACAACATATACAACCCCATTCTTCTCTGAAACAGTTTAAACCTCTCTCTTCTTATGAACCCCCTTCCCTCCCTGCTTCCCACCCACTCGAACTCTTCATTACTTCATTACTTCAAAAAATTTCAAACCCTACTTTTTTGAACTCCTTAAATCCTAATGACAACCTGTCTCCTCCTGAGCGAAGGGCTATTCATGAGCTGAGAAGCGACAACAATCTCATGATTATGCCTGCCGATAAAGGTTCTTCTGTTGTTCTCATGAATTACGACGACTATTGTCGTGAGGCTGTGAGACAACTCAATGACCAGCTTTATTACCTTCCTTTATCATCTGACCCCACTCCTTCTTATAAACACTCCTTAACCCAACTTCTAGAGAGCTCTTCTTTCCGTGAGGGGCTCTACAAAGAAGATGTAGCCGTTCTTGTCCCTTCTAATCCACGTTGTTCTAAATTTTACTTACTCCCTAAAATTCACAAATCTTTTGAGATGCCTTTTACTCCGCCCCCCGGGAGGCCAATAGTTTCTAGCTATGGTTCTCTCACGGAAAGGGTTTCTGCGTTCATTGATGCCTTCTTGCAGCCTATTGTAAGAATGCAGCCTTCTTACTGCAGAGACTCCTTTCATTTCCTTGATTTACTGAAAAACCTCTCCATTCCTGAGACGCTTGACTTCCCCCTTGTCATGGTCACGATGGATGTGAAGTCGTTATACACTGTCATTGACCATGATGAGGTTTGGAGGCTTTACGCTATTTTCTTAATCACAGACCCCTACCTCATTCTCCCTCTACCGATTTCCTTGTCAAACTGGCTGACTTTGTTTTGGGCATAATTACTTTCAATTCGAAGGTAAGTTTTATCTTCAAACCAGAGGTACCGCCATGGGACGAGGATGGCTCCTTCTTTTGCCAATTTATTTATGGCGAAGCTGGAACAAATGTTCCTTGCTTCTTGCCCTCTTTCTCCACTATTCTATGTTAGATTTATTGATGACATCTTCCTTGTTTGGCAGCACGGCCAACATCTTTTGGATTCTTTCATCACTTCCTTCGAAGCTTTCTCCACCTCTATCTCTTTCACACACCATTCCTCCCCCTACAACATAACTTTCTTAGATGTTGACATCACTCTTAACAGTGGGACCTTCACGACGTCTGTTCACGTTAAGCCCACCAACGCCCAAAACTACCTCCATTACAAAAGTTGTCATCCTCCTCATATTAAAAAATCTATCCCGCGGTCTCTTTCAATCCGTCTTCATCGCCTCTGTAATAATATCCAAGATCGGGAAACCAATCTTCAAAAACTTAAATGCAAATTCACTCAGCGTGGTTATCCCCCCAATTTAATCAATAGCCGAATCATCCCTGCCAATGTCAACTTTTCCACTAATAACAGAAGAGACCCCACTACTACTGCTTCGCTTCTTACAAATTATTTCCCTGGTGTCCATAAATTAAGAAAATTTATTAAAGAACTTTACCCTATCCTTTCCTCTTCCCCCTCTACGTTTCAGTTTTTAACCAGTTGCCCCGCATTTCCTTTAGAAGAGCCCCCAATCTCTCAAATATTTTTTCCCACCGGGCCGGCAAACTTATTCAGAATCCCCAAAGCAGCGGTGGTCTACAACGTTGTGGACGTCGGAGATGTCTTACCTGTCCCATTGTTGATTCTGGGTCTTCATTTGAGTCTCTAACTAATCTTAATTCTTACCCTATTCACAGTCCTTCCTCCTGTATCTCCACTGACTGCGTTTACCTCTTGAAATGCACCCAATGTGATGCTTTTTACGTTGGTTTAGCATCTACGATGCTGAACCTTCGGATGAATAATCACAGGCTTTCGGTTGGTAAACGCAGCAGTCTCCCTGTCGCCACTCACGCTAATTCCCACCATCTCAGTTTCAATGATTGTTTCACAGTCCAAGTTCTTAAACAAGTCCCCAGTGATAACAGACAAGTTACTTTAAAATCACAGGCTTTCGGTTGGTAAACGCAGCAGTCTCCCTGTCGCCACTCACGCTAATTCCCACCATCTCAGTTTCAATGATTGTTTCACAGTCCAAGTTCTTAAACAAGTCCCCAGTGATAACAGACAAGTTACTTTAAAAGCTTCTGAGGAAGCCCACATTTGGCTCCTGGGGGCACGCTCGAAACCTGGCTTGAATTTAAATCGTTAGTTTTTTATTTATTTATTTTTTAATTTTTATTTATTTATTTATTTTATTTTATTTTTTATTTTTTTTTTAATTGTTCTATATATTTTCTTTATTTTTCTTTTCTTAACATTTTTCTACCTTTCAAAAACTTTTTTTTTTATTTTTGCTCTCGACTTCCTAGTTCCTTTTTTATTTGTCTCCTTTGCGGCAGCACTGCTTTAGCCCTCAACCAGTGAGTTCTTCAGTTGACTGTCGTCCCTCTGTCAATTCACTTCTTCTCCTGAGGACGACCGCCATTACGGTCGAAATATTGAAAAGTGAGTCTTTGTTGTGTTTCTGTTTATGTGTCACTGCTTATTTTAATTGTTATTTGTCCTGCCGGACCGTTTTTTCGTTTATCATGGTATATATATATATATATATATATATATATATATTTGTAAAAGTTGTAAGCAGTTCTTTATTTAAACATATTTTGTTAAATAACGCCCTATATTTGGCCTGTATCTGTTTCTTACACAATTTCTCAAGTTTTCGGAATTTCTTCCTCGTCTCTTCATTAAAACTATAAAGCTTATCACCAATATCGCTAGTCGACATGTTTCGAATGTACCACATTCATCATCAGGACAATAATGAAAATAATAAACTAACAATCCTACTATTATTCTCATTATTGTCCTGATGATGAATGTGGTACATTCGAAACATGTCGACTAGCAATATTGGTGATAAGCTTTATAGTTTTAATGAAGAGACGAGGAAGGAATTCCGGAAACTGGAGAAATTGTGTAAGAAACAGATACAAGCCAAATATGGAGCGTTATTTAACAATATATATATACCATGATAAACGAAAAACGGTCCGACAGGACAGATAACACTTAAAATAAACAGTGACACATAGACTGAAACATAACAAAAAACTCACTTTTCAATATTTCGACCGCCATTACGGTATATATATTATATATATATATATATATATATATATATATATATATATATTACTATATAATTACTATTAATTACAAGATCAAACTTGTATTAATCATAGAAGCGACTTTGTCCCTGTTACTTGCTTACCAGCTGTACTTAGATGGTTATGAATGATTGTCGTTTGAATAGTTTAACCTGCCATATTGTTTTAGTAATGTAATTTGTAATAGTTCGTTCATTTTCAAACATTCCCACTTTTGTAAGTTCATTGTAATTTTTTCTAGATAGGTTCCTTCTTTTTATTTTTATTGTAATTTTAATACTCATAACTGTATTTAATTTTTTATAATGTACTTCTTTTGTTTGTTTTAAAAATGTACGCATTTAATTTCTTAATTTCTTTGTATTCTAGGCCTTTGAACATGATTTTGAATAAAATCGAAACGTCGGCAATGAGAGTTTGATTGGAAGTCGAAGAAATTGATCGCATCCCGATTTACCTTTTTTTTTAAGTTATATATCTGTCTTCCGGTCGATAATTTTAACGGTCCAGCGGACTTTTTAAATAAAATAAATTCAAAACGAAGGAAACACACAGAAAGACACAGACATAACTATTATACAACATAACTAAGTTATGTCTGTGTCTTTCTGTGTGTTTCCTTGGTTTTGAATTTATTTTATATATATATATATATATATGATAGCACTGGATATACGTTTTCAAAGATCAATAAACTTATAGCTGATTTAAAAATGAATATAGGAATGATTACTGTTCCTATTTTGTAGGTTTCTCAAAGAAATGTTTAATTTGCAATGAGTATTAAAGGCGTTAGTAATATCTTGGAACATAACAGTGGCGAGCTGCATGGCCAGTGCATTCCAGAACACGTGCAAGGTCTATAAGACTATTACAGAAGCTCAAGTGGGAGGCTCCTCTCGGGGGCGGTGGTTATTTTAGAACAAGTTTTGGAGTCATACCCCTCCATTGTGTCGCCTTATAACAAGGAGTTTTCTTTGCCAATTAAAGAGCAATATATGAGGCAACATTTAACATAATAGGTTATTAAGTTATTTTATAATAGGATAATATATAACTCCTATTTCTGTAATATAAAAATGTTTCAGAAATATTTCTAACAATAAATAACATTATGATGAATCACGCACGAAATATTGAATATTCTCAAGTTTCCAGTATAAAGTACGTGAATCAGTACAGGAACCAGAAAAGTAATTTCAGAAAACTGTGATCTAAAAAGTCGTTAGTGTCGTTGATGTTATTTTAAGTAGAAAATAAGTTTTGACCAACACCATTGGTAACTAAATATATTATTATTTATACGGTATAATATTTGTATATAACGTATTATATATATATATATATATATATATATATATATATATATATATATATATATATAATATATATATATTATTATCCATAATAGTGAAATATTATTTTCAGCAATAGTAACAAACTATTTCAAGCAGTATATTCTCTAAATTACTTAAATCTATGATGAGATCAATATATATACTCGTAAAGTACAGAATTCATTAATACTATGAAAACAGATGATTTGTAATTAATAATCGCATTCTTAATTACAATTACTCGATAATAAAAATTCAATCAACAGCATGATTTACTTAAACCAGGGGTTCTCAACCTTTGTTTGCTTGTGGACCCCTAAAAGCTACTTGTGGACCCCCACTCCCCCGGATACTTAAAAAATATAATTATACAAATTTATAAATAAATATTTTTAGGTAAATGAATATCGTTAATTATGAAATAATTTCATTACATCTACAACGCATGCCGAAATACAAAAATGTTTTTAAAACAATAACAAAATATTTCTTTATTAACATTTTATAAAGTACCCTGAAATAAATTGTAACAGAATCAACTTTGAATTTACCATAAAGAGAAGTGCAATAGAAAATTTTAAAACATTGGAACATTTTAACAAACTGACGAGGATATTAGGCCTTATATTTTAATTATGTGAATATTGTACGGCCAAAGCTTACTACGCTTTGGTTTATTTTTTGTTTCCTAATAAATTCATTTAAACTTAACATAGAGCCCTTACCACGTGTCATGGACCTTCAGAATACTACTTTTCTCATGGACCCCCAGTAATCCTCTGTGGACCCCTGGGGGTCCATGTGGACTACGTTGAGACCACTGACTTAAACTAATGATAAACTAATTTGATTTATAGATTTTCTCCAGATATACTTTGATAAGTTTTATTTGAATTATTTTAATTTTAAAATAGCTGCCTGTTTTTTTTAAAATCATTAATTTAATATTTTGATCAACCTTTATTGAATAAAAACCATGTTTTCATTTTAAAACTTTTAATTTTAAAACTTAATGATTATTTTTTTTTTAAATTTACTAAAACTAGCTGTCACATTCCAATTTAACAAAGAATACAACTCATACAAACAAAGTGTTCAGTAAAAGTTTTAATTCATTCTAATACAAACAATGTGACAAAAACAAAGAAGAGGGATAAACAAGGTATGTCAAATGCCATATCCAGATTGAACTTACCATTTCTCGTCAGAATATCTTTAGACAAGGTCACCATCAATATACTGAACAATATGTAACGAATCTATCTATCTTCAATCTAATTATAAAACTCTGATAACCGATCTTGTTTGTTTGTTTTCTTGCCACCATGCAAGTAAATAATAAAATATAAATATTAAATAATAAAACATACGTATAATTTTGTCGGAATCGAACCCACGACCTTTGCATTGGAAGTCCTGCTCACTACTCTCTGGGCCAAAGGAACTTTTTTACAATTCTTCTCCAAAACCTGATATAAATAACGTCTTATATACTTATTAAACTCTATTGAACTTTATTGCTTGCTACTTGTTTGTTGGCATACAGGCGGAACTTGAAATACCTGTTAATTCCAGTTTATGCCGAATTATTTAAATAAATATTAAAGAAAAGTCAGTGATATATTACTTTAGAAATAACGGCATTAAAAAGAAAGAAGAATGAAAAATAAATTCTTTCAACATAAGTCAGGTAAACTAAGATTCCATATATAAAATCTATTACCGATTGGAATAAACCTAACTAGTTATTTTCTACGAAAGACCTTAGGGGTAACTGATCATTTTCCCCATTTTTGGAAATTTTATTGTTATTTATACGATGTTTTTTTTTTATTCCACGTATTTACTCTTACAATATATATATAATATATATATATATAGTAAACAGGAAAACGATCCAAAAGGACAACAAGCGTTTCACGATGAAACACAAACACAGAACTAAGGAACAAACACACTTACTGTCTCTAATTTTCGGTTGAACCGTCATCAGGAGAGTTGAGATAGGGACACCAAGCGCACTTGTGAAGCGACGGTTGGAGTCTCCAACCGTCACAAGAGGTCACGGGGCCATCTAGTATTACATATTGTTCGAATATTATAATATGATTTTCGGGTATTAGTATGGTAAGAATATTAATTTGATCTCAACTCTCCTGATGACAGTTCAACCAAAAATTAGAGACAGTAAGTGTGTTTGTTCCTTAGTTCTGTGTTTGTGATTCATCGTGAAACGTATATATATATATATATATCAGTTCACAAACGAAGAAAAGCAACACACAGAGAAAGAGACACACTTACAAACTCAAATTTTCGGATGATCCGTCTTCAGGAGAAAAGAGAGAATGGGCGACCAAGCACGCCGGAAACACAACGGCAGGAAACCGTTTCCTGCCGTTGAGTTTCCGGCGTGCTTGGTCGCCCATTCTCTCTTTTCTCCTGAAGACGGATCATCCGAAAATTTAAGTTTGTAAGTGTGTCTCTTTCTCTGTGTGTTGCTTTTCTTCGTTTGTGAACTGATTTGCGTCCAGTTTGGATCGTTTTTTCGAATTTTAAGTGGATTATATATATATATATATATATATATATAATATACATATAAACAAAACTAAAGTTTATCTGGACTCGATCAGTTCTTCAGGTTCAAATTAAACTCTTATTGCCAACGTTTCGGTTTTTATTTAAAACCTTTTCATAGGCCTTTATATATATATATATATATATATATATATATATAATAAAACAAATTTTATTTATCAGCAATTGGTTAGTTTTCCAGATTCAAATGAAACTTTGAAAGCCAATGTTTTTATTTAAAATTCGTAGTTGAAATATTCATATTAACCTGATGTAAGAAATTCCGACAAAATCGGTAATAACGATTACATCAGAGGTTTAAAATTCATAATTTTAGGAACACAAACTTGAACGCAATATCAGCACAAATACAAATGTTCTAAAGTAATATTATAAAAAAGACACAGTTTTCATTAATGTTTTTTTAAGTTGAGCAGAATAAATTGAATATTTCAATTTAAAGGTTTTGTTTGTTTTAAATATTATTGAATGTGTGTATAACTTCAATTAATTCTATGTTTATTTATGCCATAATATAAATGAAATTTTTCACTTTTAAATTATTTTTTTGTTTTATTAAATATACTTTCAGCGTATTTATCTTGAATCATGTTAAGAATACTATATCAAAATTATATTCGGTATAGGTTTCCTAAGACATCATTATGAAATATCACCATATTCTATGAACTTTTAACTTGCCTGACGAATCGAACGAAAATGAATTCTTCCTGAAACACAGGCAGCCTGCCTACTTGTACCTATTTCAAACTTTCAAACAAACTTGACAAATGATTATTAAACCAAT
>JAPFBL010001167.1:0-26621 GCA_026182355.1 Hermatobates lingyangjiaoensis | reverse complement strand
GTTCGCTTACGTTCATTCTACTGGGAAAACTACCCCCACTACATCTTAACAATTGCGTCTTAATTTATTATGAGAGGAAATAACTGTTTCATAGTATTTCAAGTAGAAATTGAATAAAACACTCTTCTGCTGTTTTATTCAAAAGCAAATTATATTATTCGTAGTGCTTCAGTGATATTATGCACTAAATTTTCGTTTTGTAATTGTGAAAATAGTGAAAACCTGTTTTCACATATTATGTAATAGGGAAACACAACCATTTGGGTTTTGACCAAAAGCTAGACAGTCTTATCGTAAGCATAACTACTTATATTTGTCAAATTTCACAAATTTATGTGACCCGTAGCGTGGCACAAACTTTTTAAATAAATTCCCGCTTGCACACACTCGAGATCAAAAAATTAACAAAATGAAATTCAGGGAACTACAAAAGTGTAAATACTTTTGTATTTACGACAGAAATACAAATTTACGAAGTAATTTACGAAAGAAATTACGAAATCAAATTCTTCTTGACTATATTTTAATAAAGTTAAACTATTTTTTTTTAATAAAACACAAATATATTGCATTCTAAACCGATTATCAGTAGATAAAATAAATTAAACCATTTCTGGAAGTAATATGAACAAGGTTTTTATACTCTGGAATTAAATTATAATTATTAAAATAAAACCAAAACGTTGAAAACGAGAGTTCGATTAAGGAACTAGAAAATTGACTAAATCCCCATTACATGATATACCTACTATTCTATCAAACGGTCGATATATTATTGAATTTGTTTTATATATCTATATACATACACAAAACTAAAGTTTAAAGCGACTCGCTCAGTTCTTCAGCTTCAAATTAAACTCTCATTGCCAACGTTTCAGTTTTTATTTTGTGCAGATTCTGCAAGAAGGTGGAGGAAGAAACACCGTTCCACCTGCTGTCTGACTGTCAATCCATTGTGTTACACAGAGACAGGTGCTTCGAGACACTCAACAAAACCATAGAAGAGCTTTTATCGTTAGACCCAGCAAAAGTGCTGAGCTTCTTGGAGACGTTGAAGCTACCTGGGGTACTATAGTACAGAAAGGGGGAAGTACAATAGTTTTTGGGACTCAGTAATATAATCACCCTCAATAAATAAATAAATAATACTGTATCATTCCAAATTGTCTAAATAGTAAGTAGTACGCAAATAATAAGTATAAATGAACTGTAGTTATATAATTCAATATAGTTCTTGAGGATTAGGGTCCAAAGATTAAAGACTACTGATTATAAGCCGTTTTTTAGACGAATATCGTTCAGCATTCTCAAAGCTAAAAAAATATTTATTGAAAAAATAACTACTGTTATAAACAAATTTTTGAAAAAAAATACATCAAAAGAATATCACTAACACAGAAAATAAAAAACACAATATGCAACAAACAGAAATAAAAGCAAAAACAAGTAAAGTAGTTTTGTTTTTATTTATAGAATATAAGTCTTTATAACATAATTAA
Organism: Hermatobates lingyangjiaoensis; assembly: GCA_026182355.1. Lineage (NCBI taxonomy): Eukaryota > Metazoa > Arthropoda > Insecta > Hemiptera > Hermatobatidae > Hermatobates > Hermatobates lingyangjiaoensis. The sequence goes on along the minus strand of JAPFBL010001167.1, from coordinate 25,122 downwards.
TTTTATACATTACTGAGGCTAAAACAATTTAAACAGATTAGTAATAATACAAAATAACTCTGCGAGGATAGCTGCACAGAACATTCAAGGAAACAGAAAGAAACATAATAAGCAGAAATACAGACAGTACAAATAAGTAAAATATATAAGTAAATTCAGGGGAATTATGGTATTTAAAAATCTACAACGTAATTATTTTTTTTTGTTTTGAAAATTCAAATTAATTCTGTAAGTTCAAATTAATTGCTATATAATAAATACGGTTGAAACAAAAGAAGGCAGATTAAATAAAAGGAACAGAAAGGAAACTAAAAAATAGAGATACTACATAAAAGAAAATACATTAATTGCAGGAGATTGGAATAAATAAGACAAGGACTAGTTTTCCTCCCTTGTCTAAGAAAAGAGACAATAAATTTGTAGATTTTTCATTTCCCCTGAATTTGCTGATATTTTTCTTTTTGTATTGTTTGTATCTTTGTTTATTGTCTTTTTCGTTTTCTGTTTCCTTGAATGCTCTATGGAGGTATCCTCGTAGAGTTACTTTTTGCAGTATTACTACATTTTTTAAATTGTTTTAGCCTTAATAATTAATACCTAAAAGTAATTATGTTAGAAACACATCTGTTCTATAAAAACAACAACACTGTCTATGTTTGGTTTTCTTTTGCTTTATTTCATTTTATTCATATTTGTTCAATACTTCAGCCTTGAGAATGCCAAACAATGCTCTGTTTTTTAATAAAATGTAATATGTATGGTGTGATATATAATATATCAATGATCAAATAACAATAAGAAATAAGTAAAAAAAAGACTAAGATCTTTCAACCGTAACAAACTGTTTTCGTCAGAGTCAAAAACCCAACTGAAACACTAGATGCAGAAACATCATGGTGAGGGGTTGAGAGGAGTGGGAGGGAGGGAGTGGTATTTTTGAAAGGGTGTAAAGTGCAGGAAAGGACAATACTCAGGAAGAGATGTTTGAGGAAACGAAAGAGTACAATAAGAAAAGGTAAAAAAAAACAATCTACTGGCTGTCAACCCTGTTCGATTAGGCTATTGCCCTCGTTAGGAAGTTAGGAAATTGTGAAATCTTGTTATATAATATATATATGTAATCACTATTGACGATATTATACATCTTAGAATAAAACATATTTTTCATTACTAACGTAGTAAAACAGTTCATTACTAACGATCACATAAACACGTGAAATAACATTCAATGATCAAACCACAATATAAATGGGAAAACAAGACTAAGATCTTTCAACCGTAACAAGCGGCCTCATCAGCGTGAAAACCCCAACTGAGTCAATTGGGTTTTTTACTCTGACAAAGACCGCTTGTTACGATTGAAAGATCTTAGTCTTGTTTTCCCATTTCATATTATATATATATATATATATTTATATCGAATAAAATGAAAGGTCCGTGTGGACAATAAACACTTTAACACATAGAAAAGAACACAGAAAGACACTAGGTGGTTCCACGAGTTACTCTGGAGGCCAGTAGTAGTTTGCTTCTCAACGCGAGTACTTCGCACTTCTTCCCGATGACGACGGATGTCGAAATATCGAAGTGAGTTCTGTAGTGTCTTTCTGTGTTCTTTTCTATGTGTTAAAGTGTATATATATTTATATATATATTTCTGGACATTGTCTTTTCCTGCACTTCCACCGTTTTAAAATACCTCTCTTCCCTCCCACTCTTCTCAGCCCCTAACCAGATGTTTTCTGCACCTAGTGTTTCAGGTGGGTTTTCGACTCTGACGAAGGCCGCTTGTTACGGTTGAAAGATCTTAGCCTTGTTTTCTCATTTCATATTGTGGTTTGATCATTGATTGTTATTTCAAGTGTTTATGTGAAATCTTTTTTATTTATAAAGTACTAAATGTTTAATACATGCATATTATTATTACCACTGAGGTTAGTATGATTTATATTATTAATATGGCAAACCGTCATACCTCGTAAGATGATCTTACGAGGTATGACGGTTTGCCATATTAATAATATAAATAGTAAATGTTTAATCACCTTTCTTATTCTGTAACCTTCTGCTGGTTACCTCCAGTTTACTTAGTGCATTAAAATAGGTTGCTGTAATATCAATATTCATAAAAGTATCGACCATGAAATGGAAAAACAAAATTAAAGTTTATCAGGACTCAGTCAGTTGTTCTTCAGGTTTCAAAGTACACTATCATTGATACGTTGGCAATGAGAGTTTAATTTGAACCTGAAGAACCATTGACTGAGTCCCGATAAGCTTTAATTTTGTAATATCCACATTCAGTTAGTCAGAGACATTCATGCTGCACTATCCTGACTATCACTACAAATTTCAGTGTAATCCACAGGTGGGTGGGGAGGGGTTGACTATACCCAAATAGATTTATTAAAAAACTATATCTTTAACAAGTATAACTAAACTTTAAATTCTATAAATACTATAAATCCATTTTTAATTAGTACTAGAGCTGATGTACCCAGATAGACAAACATTGTATTATATATATATATACAGATAAAAAGTTACTAATTTAACACAAGCGTTCAGCCTCCACATAGGACATCGCCTGGTTTCAATTTAATAAATTGTAATAATCTAAAGTAAAAACGAAATAAAAGCGTATTATTTACTAGATGCAGGTATAAAGTACACAAACAGAAATTAAATGGAAGTGGGAAGGTTGAGGTAGGGTGGTAGGTATACCGTAATAAACTGTACCTGCTGGGGTTATTCGCCTTTCCCAGAAAGCCATCACTATGTTCATTATTCGACCAACTTAAAGCCACTCGTTAAACTCATAGAATTAGGTACTATACTGAAATCCTGAAAATAGTACATTATAGAATGTGCTATTCTCAATATAAAGGCTTGGTGAATCAAGTAAATATAGGCACCCCGGAGATATAGGGACTGCTTATCTTTACCTGTTCAAGGCGTTCATACACAACCAGTAGTGAGCTAAATAGTTTGGAATCTATTTATTCCTACATTACTCGACTTGTCAGTAATGAAGATAAAAAACTGCTCACCCATCCAAATCTCCTTGTTCGGGAACTAAATCCAACTCCCAACCTTTCCTAATCCCTACTTCAAAGTAGTTGAAGAACCTGATGATGACCAAAGGGACCGAAAGGTTGTCTTATTATCTTAGTTTAGTGTAGTAGTTAATTAAATGTAAATATTTCAGGTGAAGTGTTTTTAGTTTTCTAGCCTTCAGAATGTCTTTGGCTAGCTTGCTTTGGCAATTATCACCAGCACAAAGGAAGATCGTGAGAAACATAGAAAGCTATAAGTAAAAAAATCGTGAATACAGAATCTGCCATCAAATTCAATATATATTTATATATAAACTTAAAATAAACTGTGAAACATAGAAAGAAAAATAACAATGACTAACTTTTCAATATATGTATATATACTTTTTCGATGAAAATGCGATCCGAAATGGCCAAATAAAGTTCAGTGTAGATAAAAACAACATAGAGAAATTAAAAACACACGCTTACAGTCTCTAATTTATTCTTTGAAACGTCTTCAGGAGATTTTTATGTAATTTCTTATTATCTAATATACATTTTTATCTTTTTTTATTTGATAAATTCATATTTGATCATTTAATTATTTTACTTATTTAAAATTATTTGTTGTATTCTCAGTATTATTTTATTCAAAATTTAATTAACGCTTAGTCCATAAATTTCATTTATGTATCATTTCCTCTGTTCATCCCTCAGTTTCTCTTTTATTTATTTACTACTATTCATATTTTTTAATTCAATTACAAATTGATTCTTGTTTACCTTATTCTCTGTGACCAGGCGAATATGCGGCAGCACTGTTGGTCTCCAAAAGTCTATGTACCAGTGCTCTTGGTTTCACCCTCTTATCTTTGGAGACTGTTCAAACCGAAAATTAGAGGCTGTAAGTTTGTGTTTTTAATTTCTCTATGGTTCTTTCTGTACATTGAACTAGATATATATATATAAACTCAAAAATTGTTATTGACCTCTTCTATTTTATTCACTGTTTTGTTATTGAGGGCTAGGTCAAATAAAAGAAAATAAACTCCTTTCTAGGCCGACGTTTCGATGTATTTGTACATCATCTTCAGGGCTAAAATTAGAGTAAGACTATAATACATTTATCAAAACAATCTACAACTCACATAGAGAAATAACACACATTTTTGTTAAGACGAACAGATACATACAAAAGGTTATTTTATAATTAGAGTTGTTAAGTACACATCTATTTAAAAGTATCAAACTAATTTCCTTTTGTTTGATACTTTTAAATAGATGTGTACTTAACAACTCTGATTATAAAATAACCTTTTGTATGTATCTGTTGGTCTTAACAAAAATGTGTGTTATTTCTCTATGTGAGTTGTAGATTGTTTTGATAAATGTATTATAGTCTTACTCTAATTTTTAGCCTGAAGATGATGTACAAATACATCGAAACGTCGGCCTAGAAAGGAGTTTATTTTCTTTTATTTGACCTAACCCTCAATTAACAAAACAGTTATATATATATATATATAATATATATATTTTTTCGCGCTCCGTTCTTCGACGTGGGGAGATCTTCTCCTTCGTCCTCTCTACTAGTCTACTTCCTGATGACGAACAAACATTTCGAAAATTGAATTCTGTTAAGTTTTTTTGTATTCTCTTTTCTGTGTCGTGTTTGTGTAATTTAAATTAAATATTATATATAATTATATATATATATTTTTTTGTGCATTCTGTAATAGGAATTTGGTGAAATTTTAGGATGAAAATAAAAAAAAACGTTGCCAACGTTTTGGTTTTGTTTTAAAGCATTTGTCATAGTCCTAAAAACAAAGAATAATAGGATATCATATATTAAATCCAATGAATAAACAACATGAAAATGGGGTTAGTACTACTTACAGAATATTACAAGTAGTAGATTAAGAGAAAATAAAATAATATAACTTACATAAGTAAGAATTTTTTTAATAAAAAAATTACATTGACTTGAACGAAATAACAATCATGAGTAAAAACTGTAAAGTGAAAAAATTTACTAACATTTATTTAAAGAATTTTTAAAATTCCACATGAATAATATTTGATATATATCATAATTACTCGTAACAAGCTTTCTTTAATATTTATAACGACAATAACCCTAATTAAGAAGTCGTGTCATCATATTTTGAAGACAATAATTAAAACTTACGTGCTAGAATTATAATAAATATATTTTATAAGGCATATGATTGGCATTTTTTTTTATTGAATATTCATACACAATGATTATATTCATCTGATTAATCTTGAACGATATTTCTTACAAATAAAAATAGAAACTTTTTCTCGATATATTTTTCTAGTCATATATTAGTTTTATGACTAATTTATTTTCCTTTTTTTTCTTAAACATTAAACAGAATATATAAGAGGGGTTGATTTTAATAAATGACGAACAGATCGAGTTGAATGATTCGTTTCCTCTTCGAGATTGATTAAACGTTTGCTGTTTTATGTAAACCAACTTTTGACATTCCTTTGCAGTTTGCTTGTACTAATGTAATGTCAATATTAATCAAGAAATGTCAGTCTATACATCACGAACAACAAAAATAACCTAATTAAAAACTGTTGTATTCTGGATAAAAAAAGTTTACTAATTTAGATAAGATAATTATTTTTGTTTGTTTTTTAAAAAAAATATTAAAAAACCAGAGTTTTGCTGCTCTAAAATACAGGAGAAATGACTTTTTTTCATTACCCTACTGGCTTTTTAGCTGCCCCCTCTGTTGATGCTAATGCAGAAATACACTTTGTTTCTTTAACACAGGCCCTAACTAGAACTATTACATAATGAAGCCAATTTTGTTATGAGTTTTTTTTTTTTTATTATAAACGACACCATGTTTTATATAATACATATCAAACTACATATACATGTTTTATATAATACATAGGAATTTTATTTTATAAAATGTATTCATTGTAATTCTAGCATTTAAAGTTTAATTTCGATCTTGAAAACATAATCTACTTATACATTACTTTTTGGTCTACTATTATCGTCGTTAGAAATGTTGAAGAAACTTGATATTATAGTATGTGCCATAATGGCATGGTATGCTTATTATATATCAAATATTATTGATGTGGTATTCTAAAAATTCTTCAAATGAATGTTGGTAATTTTTTTTCTTCACAGTTTTTACTCGTGATTGTTACTTCGTTCAAGTCAATGTAATGTTTTATTCAAAAAATTCTTACTTATGTAAGTTATATTATTTTATTTTCTCTTAATCTACTACTTGTGAATTTGTAAGTTGTTACTAGTCCATTTTCATGTTGTTTATATACTGGAATTGATATAGAATTTCTTATTATCCTGTGTTTTTAGGCCTATGGAAAAAGCTTTAAAATAAAACCGAAACGACGGCAGTTTTTTGATTTTGAACCTAAAAATTTACCAAATTCCTATTATAGAATACACCCATACATATGAATAAATGATCAAACCAAAATATGAAAAGGGAAAACAAGACTAAGATCTTTCAACCGTAACAAGCAGTCTTCATCAGAGTCAAAAACCCACCATATTGCGGTTCGCTCATTGATTGTTATTTCACGTGTTTATGTGAAATCTTTTTACGTATATATATATATATATATATATATATATAAAGTTCAATGTAGATAAAGAACCATAGAGAAATTAAAAACACAAACTTACAGTCTCCATTTTTCGGTTTGAACCGTCTTTAGGAGAGATAAGAGACGAAAACCAACTGCACTGGTTCAGAGACGGTTGGGGACCAACAAGGTTGCCGCATGCGCGCCCGATCGCAGAGAATAAGGTATACAATAATCAATTTATAAATAAATTAGGAAATATGAAAAATTATAAATAGATAAAAGAGAAACTGAGGAATGAAAGAGAAAATTATTCATAAATAAACTTATGGACTAAGCTTTAACTAAAAATAGAATAAAATAAAACTTAAAATAATAATGAGAATATACATAATACTAATATTAAATAATTAAAATAATGAAATGAACTAATGAAAAAAATTGAAATAGTTAAATAATAAAAGACAGAAAAGTTTATTGATGTTTTATGATAAAAATATAAACAATAATATACGGAAGAAAATAACATACAATTTAATATAATTAAAGAATATTTAATTATCTTCATATGTTACGGTGATTAGAGAGGGAACTAGTTGCGAAGTTATTCCAAGTTAATTTACTATTTAAGAAGTAGGACGATTAAGATTATTTACTAATTAAAGTTATGTACTAATCAAAATTATTTACAAATTAAAATATTTCCTAATTACAATAATTGTAGGGTAAAGAGCTAATGAAATGGTCTCCACATATAAAAATTCAATGGTATTAACAACGCGTTTCGAACACGTAGTGGCATTAACTAAAAAATATAATGTCATCGAAGAGTTATCTATAGTACAAAATAAAAATAAAATAAATAAAGAAAAGAGTACGAACCTAAGCGTGAGTGTCTGTGGTACAAGTAACTTGGGAATAACTAACTCTCTGGTGACATTATATTTTTTAGTTAATGCTTGATGAAGGACACTACGTGTTCGAAACGAGTTGTTTATACGATTAAATTTTTATATGTGGAGACCATTTGATTAGCGTTTTACCCTAAAATGAGTAAATACCACATAATAACTGATTGCACTACGTTGGAATTGATTACAATCATTTTCTAATTAAAATATTTTGCTAATTATTTCAATGGCACTAATTGTATTAATTAGTGATTTAATAATTACTATCTAATTTTACTACATGAATAATATGTGCTATTTAGCCGTGCATTGAAATGGCAGTAAAACCTCATACAGATGAACAGGAATACGTCACCCAAGGTTGTTTAAGTCGAAAAACGAGTTAAGTCGAATCAGCTGGCCTCTAGACTGCCTAGCTTAAACAAAAATAACCTATCCTAGGTTCTTACAATTTTCAGTAATATACGGCTAATAAGAATCTATTGTAAGCTTACAAATAAATAAATTTTGCTTTTAATATTGCATAGTATTCATAAAAAAGGTTATGAATAACCTACAATTTTGATGTTTACCGTACATCGGGAATGCTTTGTTTATAAATGTGGTTTGTAATGATACAAAATAAAAGCCTTCTTTGAGATTCAACATAAATACAGAAATGGTTATTTTAGCAATATTAAGCCTAAAAAAAATCTGGAGGGCCTACACTCAACTTTACTATAAGTAAACATAATAACAAACACTTAAGCACCAACTGATGTTTTGTGCTCTTTACGTTTAATCAATACGTGTCATTTGTTTAGATTTGAGTGTAATAGCTTTATTAGTTATTAGAATAGTGACATCTGATAAAAATGATTAAACTGAGGACCTGAACTCATCGGACTCGTAGGCTCTACAGTCATACTGTTGTAATAGTATGTGACATACTGCTGTCATGCCATTGTTTTCACTCAATTTAACGTCAGATTTTATGTTCATTAATGACCTTCATAAATGTAAATGGAGAAGTATTCCTCACTTCTATAGTTTTAGGTATGAGTTGACAGAAATCTTTGCCCATTCTGAGATGATTGCTTCGAATGCAGATATAATGTGATGAAGGGTTTCTAGGTACAGAGTTTAAATTCTTTGTATGATGTCAAATACAGCTTCCATTCATAGTAATAAAGTAAATAATTTAAAAACAACAATACAGAAAAAGAGAAAAAAATAAGATATAACATTATTTAAGGCCAGAAATTACTAAGGCAAATTATGAAAAAGAGGTATAACTAATACACTAAATAACTGTTTACAAAGATATTAAAATATGTTTCTTGAATGTTCTTATAGAAATAATCATATTGATTCAGTTTGACAAATTCGTTGAGCCGAAAAAAACTCACAAGGTGAACAAGGTGAACTTTTGCATTATATGGTATACATATTCTATACCATAAAGAATTGGTTATAAAGTATTGCAGTTTGTATTGTCTTTTAATGTGTTTTTCAATCTTTCTGAGAGTCCTTTTACATATGTAAGGCTTAGGTATTTTATATTGTCTGAGATAGGATTTGTATTAGAAATGTGAGAGTTTGCCTGTGTTTGTTGTCTGTTCATCGTGTTTGTACTTGTGTGATTGTTAGAATTTGGTTGTCTACTTTACCATAGGTATAGTAAAGAAAATCATGACACGCAGCCCCAACAGACACATAACTCCCAATACCGTAAGCACACACCATAGACAACCAAATTCTAACAATCACACAAGTACAAACACGATGAACGGACAACAAACACAGGCAAACTCTCACATTTCTAATACAAATCCTATCTCAGGCAATATAAAATACCTAAGCCTTACATATGTAAAAGGACTCTCAGAAAGATTGAAAAACACATTAAAAGACAATACAAACTGCAAAATAGCCCATAAAAATAACAAAACACTTAATAGTTTAGTTTTCTCTAAAGTAAAATCCACCGTTCCAACACTACAAAACAGCAATATAATCTATCAGATCAATTGTAACGACTGTGACACAAAATACATAGGACAAACCAGCCAATACTTATCAAGCAGGATATCACAACACAAATCAGACATCACAGGACACAAAATAACATGCGCTCTAGCAAAACACGCTAACACACATAAACACAATTTTGATTTTCAAAATCCCGTAATAAGAGATAAAGAAAAACACATACGAAAAAGACTGGTAAAAGAAATTATACATATAGAAAAAACTAAGAACACATGCAAACGCAAGAACTGACATTGAAAAATTTAGTCAAATATACACAAACATCTTTTCATTATCCAACAGACGAAACATAGGGACAACACACAAAAATTGCCAAACTTAACAAAACAAGTAAACACTGGAATTTCAAAAACGGATAACAATGGAAAAAATGTAACCTCCACGCACTGGCTTGGTTTAGTAGCATGAGTAACGTTTCCATTCAGTGACCCCAGTATAAGGACACAATTCAAATGAAAAGGAAGAAACATAACTAACAACAGTAAACATACTTCCCAGGTAAACAAATTTATATCTTTGTAGCTTCCAAACATTATTAAAACAAACTTAAATATAAAAATCTATAGTTTTACCATTGTAATTTTTTCAATTTTTGTTGACCATGTACATAATAGTATATCAGTTTTGTTGAAATAAGTGTGCTCAATGTAACAATGTTTTTAGCCCTGAAGATGATATAAATATATATCGAAACGTTGGCAAATGGACAGTTTTAATCATTGGACCTCAAACCTCAAGAAAATTACATCATATAAATATTGGGTCAAGAAAACAAATCATGATGTATATATATATATATTATATATATATATATAACAGTATAATTATTAACAATATAATTATATTTGTAGATAGTATAGCATTATAATTATCTAAATAAATAACAATTTCTTTTTTACTTTCAAATGATTTTTGTTTTATTAAATATAATTATTTTGTTTATATTTTTATTCATGTTAAAAACAATGTATTAAAAGCTTGGACCATATAAGAATCTTTGGTTTTATGACGTCATAACAAGAGTCAGCAATAATTCGAGGAGTTATTTCTGTCAATCAAGTTCAATGAAATTATTTTAGTAAGTATAATCTGTATAATCTGTTAAAGCTGAGACACAAAAGGTCAAAGGTCGTCTAGTTGTCAACAAACTATTAGTTCATTGTTTACATTTGCTTGGTCATCGCACTGAAATATATTACTTCAGCTAGTTTCCTAGCTGCAGAAATTTTGATAGCTCCTACAAATTAGTAATCGATGTAAGCGAATTCGATGCCCCTGTGAGTGGTGATGACTAATCGGCTGAGTAGCCATGAGAGACCGGGTGACTGGTTGGGCTGTCTAGTATAGTCAACCAATCGCATGCGGTGTTTAATGTTTCTTCTATCAATGTCTCCGAAGAAATCAAAAAGAACGTCTCCATGCAAAAATATATATATATATATATTTATATATATCCAACTCCCTTTTCAGTTGAACCCTGTTAGCAGGAGGTTAGTTCGTAGGATCGAATCTCTCAGACTTAAGATCGTCAATGCCGAGACTCGGTTAATTTTAATGATATATATATATATATATATATATATATATATATAGACAAAACTCGGTCAGTTTTTCAGGTTCAAATTAAACTGTCATTGCCAACGTTTCGGTTTTTATTTAAAACTATTTTTAAATAAAAACGACAATGAGAGTTTAATTTGAACCTGAAGAACTGACTGAGTCCCGATAAACTTTAGTTTTGTTTCTGTTTCACGATAGATACTTTTATCAATATTTATATAGGCTTATATATATAAATATATTTATATTTATTTATTTTAAATGTATACAGACTTTACAAAATATAACGAAATTATATCATTGAAAGCAAAGAATGGAAGAAAAAATATTTCATTTCTGAATAAGAGTTAGCGTTTTTATTACAAAATACCATATATAAACATTTTTTCTTTAAATCTTCATATTTTTTCATCTTTAATATAAATTCTTTTTTTTTCAAAAGTTCACTTTCATTTAAAAAAACTGCTTATCATTGAAGTAAGTAACTCATTAAAGTAATTTTATGCTTTGAAAAGAATTCACAATATTTTCTTCATTTATATATATGTATGTATATATAAATACAAAAAATATATAATGATCCGTTGTAAGTCGTAATATTCAATTACAAGCTATTTTTTATGTATAGGAGTTGTTAGCTCCTCACTCAACCTCACACCCAGAGAATCAAGTAAAAATGTATAAATTTCAAGACTTCCTGATTGCACCAATAAAAATATTTGAACACCACAAACTTGAACAACACTATTTAAATTAGTAATATCAATTCTAATATTAAAATAAAAGACTGTTCCTTTAACGATTTTCTAATGCTTTTTAGGTAGGTTAGGTTGCAGTGGCAGTTCCACAAGGGAACACAAGTAGGCCAAGCATTGGCCCTTTGTGATACCACACAATGAAGATTGATTCTACAGTGGGAGTCCTAAATTTTGCCTAACTCAAATGTATTTAGAGTAGGGATCTTTAACGAGTACCTGACATCGTAGAGGCTCGGGACCGACGGTTTAACGTCTTTCTCCGAGGGACGACGTGCTCAGATTTATTCACCTCCCGCGTGAATAAATCGAGGGCCAGGTGAGGATTGAACCCCGGTCCTATCAGTTCAGAGGCGAGCACGTAACCACTGAGCTAGCCTGGCCCCCTTGCTTTTTAGGTATAAATGTTTACTTAATTAAAAAAGAAATGTTGGAAGTCGTTAAAACTCTGGTCTGCTAAATCGTGACATTATTCTTACTATAAAATCTCAAGCTCTGTCATTTTCATTTCAATCATTTTAAACACTTTGATAGCTCCTTTGAAATTACTAAGGGTTTTTTTGACATATAGAACGCTACAGCTCTGCTATTATATTTCACATTTATTATTAAATAATATGAACATTTCCTTCCCTCAAGAACTATTTGTCTGTTATATATTATACACAGTATTAGGAAAACAAAGCGACTGGTGAAGAGTTTAAAGTATTTTCATTAAAAATCCCTCCCTCTGCAGAGCCGGAAGACATGATGAAAAATGGAGTCAGAGGAACTCTTAACGAGAAAAACTGTAAACAAATTACTCTTTTTTTCCCCACAAACACGATAACACATTTTAGCAATACTTAAAAAAATATCACTTGCATATTAAGAAGAGAGAATCTTATAGCTGCATTGGTCGAAAAACACAGTATACAGTATGTTTGTATATCATACTACAGCATATTACAACCATCTAACTCTATATTTCAGATATAATTATAATTCATGAACGGTCATTTAACGAGATAATGAGCCAGGGTTAGACTAGAGGCTACGTGCAGGTCTCTGGACTAATAGATCCGTGGTTCAATACCCACTCTGGCCTATGATTTATTCACGCGTGAGACGAATAAATCTGATCACGTTGTCCCTCGGACGTTCTCCTACGTCAAACTATCGGCCTCGAGCCTGTATGATGTCAGGTAGTAGTTAAAGATCTCTATTCTAAATACACTTGAGTTAGGCAAAAGGTATGATTGTACAATGTAGAGTCAATCTTCATCGTGTGGTATCACAAGGGGGAAAAGGTTTGGCTTATGTGGGTTCCTTGTGTATTTAGTACATTTAAACTAAGATCACAAGCAGTAGAAGCCAAATATTACTTACTTAATTAAACAATAATAGTGTTAATTCACGATAGAATATTTTCTAGTTATTTGACTGTAATTGTTATTGCATATATAGATGATTGCATAATTATTAATTATCCATCAAAACTAAAATCATCTGATATCAAATATAAAGACTAGACAACGAAAAACGTGAGTGAAGTCACTAACAACCATCTTACGAAATTATACAATTTCAATAAAACAATTAGTAAATATATTTATTATTATGTAAGAAAAAGTGATGGTACAGTAAATTGAAGAAAATAACATAAAATATTTCTTGGAACACATCCATTTTTAAAGTTAATTAAATGAAAAAAGATTCTGAGAATCATATCTTTGATCCAGTTATTTTGATTAGTGAGATATTGATTTGATTGTGATTTATGATATGGATTTTTAATATTTACACTGAGAGGAAGACTTTTAAACTTAAGTTATGTTAAATAACAGAAAAAAACATATTTCAAAAGATTTCATAATGTAAAAGTAACACATGATTTGAAAGATGTACAAAACTTTTACTAGTTGTTTATTTTCAAACTTTTTTCATAGCATACTAATTTAATATAAAGTAATGCCTGAATATTAGAAGACGATAACATACTTATTTCTTGATATATGATGAAAAATTTCTTATAATTCACACCATGAAAAACAAAGCTATTCTGAGATACAGGGACGCCTTCGGCAGACAGCGCAGCGATCGACCCCCCCCCCCCCCCCCCCCAACAACACGACGACCTTGATACTGCATTAAGTGAAAGTGATAAATAAATATTCAAATGAGTAGGTAAGTATGAATTCATGTTTAAATAGTTATTTTGAGCTTAAAATGCAACTTATTTATTAACTTATATAGTTATTTTAATACTTTGTTTTCTTTACATAAATAGTTCTCCAGATATTATAAATTATTGAAGTGATTAATATAATCGAGGCTGTTTAGTTTAATGAGTGTTCCTTTCTCTAGTTGATGAGTCATAGTGTGCCGTTTCAGTTCATTATAAAACAGTACTGTAAACATTCGACCGCATTCTTTCTCCCGTTTTATATTACCTGTTTCCTTTAGTGTTATTTGCCCTCATTAGTCACCTTACTGTGGCCAGTATGCAAGTCATTTTAGTTTAAATTTCAGTTGTTTTTCCTTTCAAAATGTTTATCTTTCATTACAAGTAGAATCTGCTATAGTGTAGTATTTATTCATATTGGGCAGAATTCAAAAATTACGTCTCTACACAAAACAAAAGTTTGATATTAAAGATTAGCTAAATAATACAAATAAATCTAATTACGCAAATCACGTAACAAAATATGGACATGAACCTGACAGTTTAAGAAATTCAATAGACTTAAAAAAGACAGGACAGAAAGGACAAAGACTTAACATAACCGAAGAATTAGAAATATTTAAACATAAAGAATCGGGTAATTTAATCAACAAGCAAAAAAATTATCAAACCGATATAATATTTAAAGCCCTAAGGAAAATGAAACGACGACTTGACAATGACGAAAATAAGACAAAAAGAATTAAACTAAATAATGTTTAATAATGTTCTATATTATAAAAATAATATAATTAAAATAATTAATAATGAAAATATAGATAGCAATGGACAATTAGTAGGTTATATAAGAGGAAGTGCGACTCTGTAGATCAGTTCTTTTTGAAGATGGGTCACTCAAACCGGTCAGAGACCTACAGGAGCTCGGTCTAATACACATAAGACGGTGTATTATAGTTTCATATGATTAAGTATATAGTATACTTAATATACAACTCCACTTATTATAGTATATAGACTTTCATATGAAAACCAGAACGCATTTCGAACACGCAACGATGTGTACTTCTTCAGGTTTACACCTGCAGTCTACAGATGTCGATCTTCGGGAGTGAGTCCTTCCTAGATTACCCCATTAGATCGACATTTCAAGAGTGCAGATGTAAACCTGAAGAAGGACATAAAGTGTTCGAAACGCGTTGTTAATATCCATATTAAACTTTTTTTTTCTGTGTGGAGACGTAATTTCTGAAATCCTCTAACATTTTCATTTTCGTTTGTATTGTAGATGTAACCTGATGATGAACACTAAGAGAAGCCAGGTTAGCTCAGTGGTCAACCTAATCGCCTTTCAACTAGTAGGTCCCGGCTTCGATACCAATACTTTATTCACGTGGAAGGTGAATAAATCTGAATACGTCGTCTGCCGGAGAGGATGTTAAACCTGTTTTGACTTTATATGTGTTCCTAAGCCTTTCGAGCATATAACCACCAAAAATCAAATCAGGCTGACTAGATAGGATGTTAAACCATCGGTTCCGAGCCTGTACGATGTCAAGTATTCGTTAAAGTTTCCCTACTCTAAATACACTTGATTTAGACAAAAATTTACAACTCCTAATGTAGAATCAACAGGTAATGTCTCATAACCATCACTAAAATGGGTACACAATAATAAATGAGCCGCAAAATCCGCCCTAGAAGAACGCTAAAATCTGAAGCCTTATAAAAGCGGGCGTTGGAAAACAAACAAACGATGAATATTAAGGTTTGAATGCGTTGAGTGATTAAATCACATGTAAGTCATATTTATATGTTTGATGCTGTACACATATAAGTCATAATATATGCTTGATTCTGTACACACATATAAGGAATCATACTCACAGTAGAGCTCATCAGCATGGTTATCCGGACAGTCTGGCCAACCATCGCACCAATAATATTTGTGCTTTCGAGTTCCATCCCCACATTCCACGAACATTTCTGCAAAAAAAAACTGATATTAGCTCTTAAAGAGAAAAAAAATGTTAAGAAATAAATAAAAATAAAAAAATATCTAGGTATCTAGGTATCTATGTATCTAGGTTATCTGTAGCACATGTTACGGTATACCTGAGGTTGGCAACCTTTAGTGTGTTGTCCAAACCTGGCATATCAAAACTATTTGATTCTATACTACGTCATACAGTTATTTAAAAACATGAATTTAAATAAGTTTTTAGCCACGAAATGAACCATTAAAGTGATTAAGTTTTTTTGAGAAAAACTTGCATATACTATTTAATTACAAATCATAAATTCATTAGTTGTGCAAAGTCTCCACACAAAAAAAATTTTTTTTGTTTTTTTCTTTTTTTTCGTATTCAAACTAAGCGTTTCAGCGCAGTCAACGTCCGACACAGTCGTTTTGTTCTCCGCTCCTTCCTTAAGAAGTTTACCTGATGATGCACACAAAGTGTTTGAAAAGCATAGTTTGAATAATAAAACTTCAGTTTAGTGTCACGTGTTCATTCAATCTAGACCAGAGTTTCTCAAACTTTTTTCGACGTGGAACCATTTTTGCTTCAGTAACTTTCCCATGAACCCCAGATTCTAATAATTTTATACGGTCATAATATAAATATTTTCATATGCCTGTATAAATAGTATGTATGTTTAAAAACAATTAAAAAGTAATATTACTGTTATCCGTATTTTTCGAAGAAAAATTCAAAACTAAAAGATTTTAATTTTCATATCTTCCACAAGTACATACATAACACATGAAACAGAATTATTAGCAACTTTAACAAAGAGGTTATTTTGTAATTATTTTTGATTTTTTAGTTGAAAGTTTGATTCTCAAGTCAGACAGGGCATTAAGTCTACTTTAGTGTTTAGTTTTTATGGTAGTGTAAAAGGAAAATCCGGTTTTACATAATTAGGTAGTGGGAAGTGGCAGCAATGTGTAAAGTGCTATTTTTAGAATAGAAAGACATTCGGGAATCAGATACATCCAAAAACTGACTAGTGATTTATTCTAAATATGAATAAAATGTTGGCCACTTCTACTTATGTATACGTATTATTCGGTTTCATGATTCACAAGAAACACAGAATAAATCCATACCCACTAATGAAAAAATTAGAAGCATGTTTTCTCTATATGTTAAGGAATCCCTGGGTTCCACTTTGGTAATCTCTGATCGAGACAGTTATTGCTGAAACCCACAAGGTGTTTTCTTTGTAAAACTAATCTCTAGACTTCTGTAAGTTCTCTCACTAACATAATGTCAACATTTCCATTGCAATTCCTTATTTGTAGCTAATTGCGCTTTTTATGTATGTTTGACTTTTGAATGATTGTATTATTTATTATATTTCCTCTCTTCTGTAGACCTATGAAAAAGGTTTTAAAGAAAAACCAAAACGTTAGCGATTAGAGTTTTAATTTGAACCTAAAGAACTGACCGAGTCCTGGTAAACATTAATTTTGTACATGCATACAAATATATATGCATATTTAAAAATTTAGTTAGCAGACCTTCCTTTAAATACATTTTATTAAAAATGTAAATAACAATCAAATTTTGAAGTTCTTTGGAACAGAAGTCCAAATGGACCCGGCCACGTAGTAACAGTGACCCCTTAGGTTACTCATCACCAGCCAAGTTTTGGCAAATTATTGTTAAATTTTTAATAGTATATATAGTTTTACATATATATATCATTAATAAACCAAAATACGATCCAAACTGGACACAATACGAGTTCAAAATTCAAGAAGAGTAACCCACGTCTTCAAGAGAAGCCGGATTACCCAAAAAGTAGAGTCTGTAAGTGTGTTTCCTTACCCTTTGTGTTACTTTTCTCGAACTTTGAACTCGTGTATGTATATATATAATTCAATAATGTCTTCTTGTATGAGATACAATCGCGTAGCAACTATTTTTGCAACCCAGGGTGGTCGTAACATCCCCCCCACCCCTTACATTACCATTGATTATCGGTTAACCTTCAAAATTCCAAAAAGTCCTCAAAATATTTCATTTTATGGAATTACAATCAAGTATCTAATTTTAGACTGCTGTTGTTAGTTCCAGAGTTTCATCTTATTACAAGTACTCATATACATGTGCAGTCGTCATTAAAGAAAACCAAAGACTTTTCAAAACAAAAACGTATAATTCAAATCATAAAACATAAATGAAGCTCAAAGTAGACTTGTTACGTTGTTACTGGCTAAATTTTCTCTTCAAGTTAAAAAGATAAAGGCAATTACATAAAGGTAGTTAAATATGGTTTGTAACATTTTTCTGATCAATTCAGTTGATCAGAAAAGAAACTTGAAAAACATTTGATCAGGAAAATATTTTTTAGTTATTGGTTTACTTATAATCCTTGGAAACTTTACTATAAGTAAACTTAATATAAATCATCTTCTTGGGTATATAATATATAATGTCCCATTTAAGCATAATATAATCGTCTAAATGGGAGATGTTTATTAGTCTTTCATTCCAGAGGTAGTACAGATAGTGATTGATCCACTTATTAATAGATAAGCCTTTTTTGCATGTCACAGAAATAATGGATATACAATCAATAGTATAACTACCGCAGTAATAACACTATGAAAAACGAAAGTAAAAATTTGCTTATATGAAATAATTTCCTACAAGGCTTTTGCTCCAATAGGCCGTGGATCTCTTACATAGATTATCTGACCACCTTCTACATTTAATAATTAAGACAAATTTTCTCATTTAAAACTTGAAAATAGTTTTAGTATTTTAAAAACATTACCAAGTTTTTGTCTGAAATGTCAAAAACATGTAAGAAACAATGTCCTTTTCAGGTGATTTTTAATTTGAGATGTAGGATAATTTCATTTATAAATTTTAAAAGATTTTTTTTAATTCTGAATAATGTTCTACATTTTTGATCTTTTATCAAATTATTATACTGGAAATTTCATGGCATGCTAGAGTTTTTTAAAAACTATAGATTAAGAAGGCGAAAGAACAAAACTAACTACAACTAAATGTTAAACAAGATATAGGATTAAATTTTATGTAAAAAATTTTAAAACCTAATTGCACACAATATACTTATAAGAAAATAGTTTTTAAATAATTTATTGATTTTATTTTAACAATAAAATTTCATAATGTCAGAATTTTAAATATAACCATATAGAGAAACTACAGTTTCAAAATGTGAAAAATTTTAATGAATTTAAGAACTATATCATAATAAAGAATGAACCAAAAGTAAGTTTACACTTACCAACTCATTCCTTGATTGCTACGTATTGATTTCAATTAAGTTCATATTAAGGGCTGAGAATTGCTCGTTCACAAAACTATTTATTCTTAATAGATAGTACAACTTGAACTCTGGAAACACCTTGTCAATAAGCTCAAATAAGCAATATATTCATGTACGCAAATGAAATTAAAATCAACTAACAATACCTAATTGCTACACTGTATATTTTCAAAATAAACATGTCTGTGTAGTTATCCAAACACCGCTTAAAAGTTCATAACTTCGCTTCATTGTTGAATATTCAATCCATTCAAAGCTTAGATTTCAAGTTAGACATCACAAATCTACTGTCAAAGTTTCAGTTTATTATGTCTTATGGTGACTGAATTTACTGGTGACAACGTAAAGAAAACTTGAAATGAGTCAGATCTAAGCAATGTACAGACAAAATCATTATTTTTTTTTATATAGATAGGATATTTGATTGACATTTTGATAAATAACGAGCACATTATTATGCATTTTAAATTAATTTGTCATATTGTTTTTAAATATAGGTATGTATTATTAAATATAAGATAATTTTGTTTCAATGAAAGGACACTAAGCTAAATTGAAGTGGCCATATTGGTTAAACATAATCACCAAGAAATTGATTTCTAATTATTTGTTTAAATATTTATTATTGAACTAATTAGTTGTAAAAAATATACGTACAAATAGTTGCAGAGACAGTTGTACTTATTATTTCTTGAAATATTCAGGAATATTGTTCTTTTCAGAGAATAATATTTTATATTAAGGAGGGATATGTTACAACACTACGGAGTCGTATTCTAAACTGGCCAATGAAAGTGCAATGACTAGCTTATGACGTCACTCAAGCAACATCATTTCAATTACGTCTTTTATGGGTTCCTCTAGTCTCTTTATATAAAGGCTATTTTACTTGTTTTCTTTATAGAAATATATCGAATGGCTCGGACATTACTATATATTACTGGACTACCCGTGACACGTTAGGTCATAGAGTCTCCATAATTAGCAAATATGTTGACTTCTCATTTTTATCACTGTGCTGATAGTTATAATCTCGCTGATAAATAATTTAATTTACTTAAAAAAAATAATAACAATGAGTGACTTAAAAATTCAAGATATCTTATTATTACAACTGTTAGCACACGTAGAAAATAAATCTTGCACTGTTATGCTACAACAATACTAGGATGGTGGCTTTCTTGGAAAAAATCCTTATCAGCGTTTTCGATCGGAAGTGTAGGTATAAAGAATGGGCAGGATGATTAAGACATTGGAAGGGTCCACATCTCTTGCGATGCGATCATGGTCGGCCAGCTACCTGTTTTCCACTTCCAGTCAGCCGGAAAATAACTCAACATATGTTGGAGCTAAGCTAGTGAAAAAGGATCTAGATCTAGTTCCAAAGAGCTAATTCGCACGGTAGCACAGGTATATACCTCAAAAGATAGTTTGCATAAAACTGTACAAAAATCTGAGCACGTCGTCCCTCGGAGACGACCGAGATGTACGATGTCAGACAATCGTTAAAGTACCGTACTCTAAATACAGTTGAGTTCCGAAAAAATTTAGGAACTCCAATGTAGAATCAAATAATAATGTGACACCCATTACTGAAATGGGTGCCAAGTAATAAATTAGCTACTATTTCACCCTTAGAACTTTTAAGCTGTCTTTGGCGAAGAGGACGCCAAGACGTCGGTCCCGAGCCTGTACGATGTCAGGCGCTTTAAAGAATTCTGTTCTAAATACACTTGAACTAGGCAAAAATAAGGTCTCGCAATCTAGATTCATCTTTGTGTATCACACTCCTATATGTTTGTTCTCTCGTAGGACAGACTCTGCAACCTAACCTATAATGTTTAAAGAGGAAAAGAAGTTCCGTGCAAAGAAACTTAAAAAAAAATCAAATGAATTATTTAGGTTTATTTTACCATGCAATAAAATAAGTGATTTTATACTAATATTCAGACGTTAAATATATATTAAATAAATAATCGAATATTTTCCTTATCTTGACCACATATATTTAACACTATTTTTCTTTTTTATCGAGGTTCGGTCTAGCTTCAATAATACAATACATTTAAGCCGACGTTTCCGCTTAAATAATACAACACTTCTGTAAATTCTGTATTGATGTAGCCCTGAAGATGTCTACAAATATAGATGAAACGTCAGCTTAAAGGTATTGTATCATTGAGGCTAGACCAACCTCGATAAAAAAAGAAAAATAGTATTAAATAAATATTAATTGTACGTTAAATAAATTTTCCTTTGTACTAATGAATGATTTTAACTAATTTCAATTTTCAAACATTTTTAACATGTGAAAATAATTGGCAAAGGAATGAATTGTACATAAAAAAAAACTGAAAATGTTCTTACAATTGTTTGAATATCCACTTTATGATAAAAAAAAAACCATGGAGATATTAGGCAGAAATGAAAGTGAAATACTGAATTGAAAAATTGAAGAATAGAGAAAAGGACAGCAGCTGACCTATTGTTAGAAAAAATGGAATGGGGGATTTCTTTGAAAGTCATTCTTTCAGAGACTTCCATTATCTCACAACTCCTACCGCTTCCTTACTTCTAAGAAACAAGCACACGACTGATCGTTCAACTCGACCAAATAAAACAGCCAGAACGTATTTATTTTAAAAATTTCAACTAGCAAAATTAACATTCGTCTCTGGTAAAAAGTTAAAAAATATTATACAATAACCTCTGTTAGCACATTTTAGACATTAATATTTCAAACAGTAAGCCTTCTTATGCTAAAACTGTCCCTTTTTACATAGAATCAGTATACTTTATGTATCTATAAATCTTACAAACTGTATAAGCTATATCAATAAAATTAATAAAGATTAATATTTTATAACGTTTCATTCACTAACACTTAGTAGCATCGGCAAAATTAAGAAACTTACTGTGTTTGTAACGAACATAACTATCACATTTAGCATTCCTCCATCTCTCATATTGTCTTCGCTGCAGGGGATCTCAAAGGAGGCAACACCAACACCAGGGGTTAATTTAGCGTTTTCATAAGGTGAATTGTGACTACGGTAAGTTTTGTAGAGGGTCATAGGTCTTGACTTTTAACTATGACATTAATAATATACTATTTCGACAGAAACGGTATTGTATATATCCATCAATATTTTTAATTAAGATTGAATTTATAAAAGTCTGTTATAAACGTTCTCATTGGTTTTGTTTTTGTTTTTTTATAATAGTCTGTAAAGGTAAGTTTCTTCGTACATTTATTTATTATTTTTTGTTTTGAGAATTTGCTTCCTACTTCATACCACTACTAGTAGTAGGAATTGAAAAAGATGAGGTAAATTAACATGCCACTTGAGACTGTAACTTACAGTAATAGAAAACCAAATGTAATATGCCCCAACCATAGGATACGAACGAACAGCATTTGCATCCTACTTGTTTACTACCACGAGATGTAGGAATAAAAAACAGTCTACTCAACATGCTAATGGCTACTACTACAATGCCCTCAAAAACATATTTCTAAAAACAGAAATCTTAACATTTTATGGATGGGAAGAATAAAAGTGAACATATGCAAGTACGTTCGTAGGTTTTTTATATACACTAAAGCGTAACTCTTTAGGTAACCTATGGATCAGGACATCTAAGAAGGGCAAATTACCACTTACTTCTTCTTCATTGTGAATTTGATCGTCACCACTAATGAATTCAATTTTGTTAGGAAATCATCTTTATTTATAGAATTAGGACAGATGCAAAGTATATCGTCAACATATCTATTACCATTTAAATGGTATAATTAATTATTTTCAAACTGAAAATGACAATCTACCACACATAACTTAATTAACTCTATTATAGTGGTAGATGGAAGGGGAAGGGAATAATTAATTAATTCCTCCTGGAGTAAGCTCAACTCATATATATATATATATATATATATATATATAAATAAAATATAATAAACCGAAAGAAACAACAAAAAGATCAAACCACCATTATATTATAAATTTATAAGATTCAACGTAACTAAACCACATTAAATAAAAAATTTCAGTCCTCTACCAACACATTTCAAAAGATATTTCTGGTCGTTTTCTTTTAGAAGAAAAGTGAATACAAGTTCTTTAATTTGTGGTATTACCTGAATATTTATATACGTGTTATTGGTGACAATTTTCTATTATATATAATATATATATAATTTAATAATTCAACTAATTAACTCAAATTAAACACCTAATTTAAATTAATATTAAACAAAATATATTAATTTGTTATTAACTGAAATATTTAATAGCAATACAAACTCAATTCTAAATATTAATTAATATATATTTAATTTTTCACAATGAAACCAATTTAAAATCCTTTAAAAAATATTATAAATAATTCGATCTAATATTGTTGTATTATTATTATTATTGTTTCACATTAAAATATGATCATTCATTTGTTGATGAATTTATAAGAGGAAACTACATTACAAACAAACATCTTACTGTTTATAAATATCACTAAAAAGAATGATGTTTTTTAAGAATAATGGAATACATAAGGAAACTCGTTTTTATTATATACTAAGTGTTTATTCAGAGAGAATAATTACATAAAAAACTATGGTATAAGTGCCAGAAAATTTTCAAGACTTTGTCAAATTCCTTATTAAATGTAACAAAATTGAAAAATCAAGACATTAACGACTAACTGATATTCCAAAGATTTAAATCGTTACATTGTCTTGGGCTAAATAATAACTAAATTATTTGGTAGGGATTCTGAGTCACAGTAAGGTCAAGGGAATGAAGTAACTACCAAGAAATAAGGCGTGGACTCATCAATATAGAGCCAGCGCTTCTAAGAATAGATGAAAACAGAAAGGTGATAAAGCTGAACAGTCAGCGGAATTCTAGCACAAAGATACGCTGAATCATCTTCCTACATTGGTAGTAATTAGAGTGCCAGATGTCCCCATTTGGTCGGGACATCCCGATATTTTAGACTTTACGAAATGTCCGATATTTTCCCAGTTTCATTATACAGGTTTATTTAATGATTCTCATAAGGCCACCTCGGAATATAAGTCAGGAGTTCTTGGAAGGCAAACTGGAGGTATCAGTTATCCCTCGATGTTCAAGAAAGTTCCTTCTGTATACCAAATGATGTCTTGACATTTCTCAAATGTCCATCAAATGGAGTGATTAGGAATAGGTGTTTGGTTGAACTTATACGAGAAGAACTATGATAATGTTCAACTTCAAGCTTGATTGTAAAACTTTTACCAATATTGAAAACAACAAAAATTTTCTAAAAAAATTACAATCATCATCAAGTATGAAAATAAAAAACCTTAATAAAACAGTTATTTTGAAAGAAAAATGTACGTATTTTCATTTCCTTTTTTCACATTTATACTAGTCCTGCCATAAGTTCTGTTACAAGAAAAAGTGTTCCTAGAAAATAAAGTACTCAAGTTCTTGGGAAAAGTAATTTCTTTATAAAATTGTGAAACTGGTAATCCTTAGCTTCATATCTGAGATAAACAGTAGGCAGGTTCAGTAGGCTTTATTTTAGCTAATTTTATGTCCAATATTTGAAACAGAACTTATGGCAAGACTAGGTACTTCCGGGGGGGGTTTGATCTTTCATCGAAAATCACGTTTTTTGGGCACTTTTTACTCATATGTCCGAATCGGCTTAAAAAAATCTGGTAACCCTAGTAGTAATGGTAAGATCAAAATCATTAA
>JAPFBL010001166.1:0-27214 GCA_026182355.1 Hermatobates lingyangjiaoensis | reverse complement strand
AAAATATTTCAAATTTCCATATCATAAAAAGCGTTATTCGTAAAATCTGGTAATATTGACAAAATTCTGGGTAAATGTTACAATGAAATAAAAGACTAGATAGGACGGAGTGGGAAATAAATAAAAATTATTAGTTAAACAACACTAATACTCCATATACAAGACTGTAGGTTAGGTTAGGTAGGTTATTAATGTTATAATAAATAAAAAAAAAGCCTAACCTAACTGTTGACGTCATTATATATATCGTTATATGAAATATATATATATATATATATTGTTGAGAGCGCCCTCATAAAAGGCTTTTCTAAGAGCTTAGTCAACACTAGTCCAGGCCTTTTTAAATTAGATGAATTTCTAATTGAAGGAATCGTTAAACAAATCAAGACTATTTCGATTGTAATAGACAAAAATACTGTCAATGATGCCAATCTTAATCTAACTTTAAATCAAAATTCATAACCTGCTTACAACTTGTATTCACTTGCTCTCTGACAAAGTGAAAACGAAAGGTCTCAGAGCGACTATCTTCATTCATTTGTGGTGAGTTACCTGAATATATATATATATAATATATTAATATATATATATATTTTATATATATATATATATATTATATGAAAACCTTCTTTGAACTTGCATTCTTCTTCCGGTAATTAGCCACTAAAAGCTGAAGCTCTTCAGCATGATGCTCGTACATTTGAGAAAGCTCTTGCATAAAGTCTGTCACTGAAACAAAACATAACTTATATTAGAGTCATCTTCATATATATATATATATATATATATATAATATATTCACTGATAAAACGAAATACGACCCAAACTGGACACAATACGAGTTCGAGATTAACAAAGAGCAACACACAAAGTAGGGAAACACACTTACAGACTCAAATTTTCGGGTAATCCGTCTTCAGGAGATAAGAGAATGGGAGACCAAGCACGTTGTAGACGCAACAGCAAGTAACCCTGCTTTTTGTTAATCTCGAACTCGTATATATATATATATTATTGAAATGTACTGCAGCTTCGGCATTAACGACATTCAAACGAAACTGTTGGAGTGTCCTGACAGTCTTACGAATATAAGGTGGTAATTTCCAAATAAATTGTCCAAAGGACATTGAGACACTTTTTTGAAACACTTGAATAGATATCAACAATTTTAATACAATTGAAAACTAACATCACATGCAAAGAATATAACATAACTTACAAGACCATTATCTACTAGCTTTCGACTATTCTATAGTCATCTTCACGTTGGGTCTTACATTTTTTCAAATTTGGAAATTTAAATTTTTTTTTTTTAAAAAAAACAATTGTTTTGCTTAACTTAAGTTAATTTATAGTAGAAATCAATGGCGTCTAGTTTTGTTATCTATGGGAGTCGTGAGATTTGACCCCCCCCCCCCCCTCAGTGGACGATGATAATCTGTTAAGCCTCAAAATTTCAAAAAAAGTCCTCCAAATATTTATTTTTCATGAAATTACAATCAAATATTTAATTTTAGACTGCTGTCATTTGTCCCAATGCTACATCTTATTACAGTTCTCATACACATATACATACAGTCTTTATAAAAGAAATAAAAACAAAGATTGTTTAGAACGAAATCGTATGTCAAGTCACAAAAAGGAAAAAAATAAAATAATTTAACTGGCTACGCAAATAAATATAATATACATTTTGAACTATTTAATAATAACTTTTTTTTTATTTTAAAATATACAACTGAAATCCGTTTAAAAGCAGTATTACAGATATAAAATATAAAAAAAAAATAGGACTTTAAATTTTAGATTTTTTTTGTTAAACATAAAAACCATTACGACCTTAAAAACTCATTTTCAAATTGAATATTTTATGTTATGTTTTTATTATTTTAATATTTTTCTATTTTCTATTTTGACCCTTTAAACATTTTTTTATTTAATTTTTGTTTTACTGTTTATGTTTACACTATCAAAATGCCACCCCCCCCCCCCTTCCACCTTAGCTTGCTACACCACTGGTAGAGATCGTTAACGTTCTTTCTATATTACAGACAGACAAAATATTTAGACGAATAAGAAACATGAAAAGACGACAGGAGAACACTTAACTTGTAAAAGACAAAAAACAAATTAAAAGGAAATAAAAAAATGAAATAAAAACTATTATGTAGGATATTTAGGCATGTATTGGCAGCACTGAGTTAAAATAGGTATTTATATCCGTGATTTTGGAAGGTAACGATAGTCCCATTGATGATGCAGCTATTGCGAAAACGGTCGTGCGACTTCACCAATAATAGACGAGGTATGACGGTTAATAATAATATGTTTCTATACTATTGTATTGTTTAAACTGATAACAGCCGTTTACCGGCTTTTTGTTTGATCGGTGATTCTACAGATTCTATATTGTGAGTCCTAAATTTTGCCTAATTCAAATGCATTTCGAATAGGGATCAATGGCCAACGACCAGCGACCAACGAATATATCCGCGCACTATAGTGCACGTCGTAACTAGCAGTTCCAGACCAGAGGTCTTCTACTGCTTGCTTACTGTGCTACTATAATTTGGACTGTCAGCAATTCATGTCAGATATTAAGTTCGTCTGTACAGTAATGATGTCGTATTCGCGTAGATGTAGTCTTCTTGTGGTCATAGTTTTAATTGTTTTTAGTCATCAGTTGGAAAAGTAGTCAGATAGTCAGTGGATGAAGTACAGTGGAACCTCTACATACGAGCTACTCTAATTACGAGAAACTCGAGATACGAGAGGTCTTTCGAGCAAAAATCTTGCTCTACATTCGAGAGAAAATCCAAGTTACGAGAATTTCCAGATGGTTCCGCTAGGTGGCCAAGTTACGAGAATCAGTTACGAAACTGATACAGTAATGTTAAAAAGCAAAAAAAAAGCAGAAAAAAGTGCATAAATAAATTAGTGCTGTAAAAAAATTTAGTTTTTCATAAAGTTAACTTTAATTTTAAGTGGAAGTGCTCATAATAAACTCACATTTTATTTCGTTAATATCATCTTATTTATCTTATTACTGTATTTTTATGTTCAGTCACTATTTGAATGTGTTTTTAGTAATCAGGAAGATGTGTTCATAGTTATTTAGGGTTAACTTGAATGATTTTGGGAGGCGGGGAACAAATTAATTGGTTTTCAGTTATTTCTTATGGGAAAAATTCGCTCTAGATACGAGAAATTCTAGATACGAGCACGATCCGGGAACGAATTAATCTCGTATGTAGAGGTTCCACTGTAATTGTTTGGTGAGGTTGAGGAAGGTTGGTGGCAGGATTTAGAGTTTGTACAAGGAGGTTTGGATGAGTAGGTAGCTTTAACGTCCTCAGATTTATTAACCTCCTGCGTGAATAACTCGAGAGCTAGAGTGGGTATTGAACCTATAACCTACCAGTACAGACGCAAGCACACAAACCAGTGAGCTCCCCTGGCCCCTACAAATACTATAACAATGATTCATAAATTTGTTATAGTTATAATTATCACTATAACAAGTTTGTGATATAGCAAGAGCATTATCGATTGAAAACCCTCTTAACTATTTACATCCCTATCGATTGGTATTCATTAAATATTTATTTATCCAAACTCTGTAATCCTAGTTTGTAAATATTACAGAAAAGATTGTTTCGAAAAAATTCTTCCACATATAATAATCAATAAAAGTTGAAAATCATAAAATTCCTATACCATTCAGTTTTAGTTGTGCAATCCGTAATTGTGTGGTATTTACTCATTCTGAGGTAAAATGGATAAATCAACAAAAGTCTCCACACAAATGAAGTTTTATTCAACGCGTTTCGAACACTTTGTGTTCATCATCAGGAAGACACTATAATACAAATTATATCTAATTAGTTACAAAAATTAGAGTGTAATAATAAAATTAAATTAAGAGAATTACCGACCCGTCAGTACCACATCCTTGGGTATGTCTTGAATTCTCTTAATTGAATTTTTATTATTTCACTCTAATTTTTGTAACTAATTAGATATAATTTTTATTATAGTGTCTTCCTGATGATGAACACAAAGTGTTCGAAACGCGTTGAATAAAACTTCATTTGTGTGGAGACTTTTGTTGATTTATCCATTTTACCTCGGAACCATTAAGTTTATTGAAAATTATTATAATATCGTGAGTTTTTTCTAATACCTATCTTGAATATCTAAACCAGTGGTTTTCAGCATATATATATATATATATATATATATATATATAACAAACACTTTTTCTTTTTCTAGGAGTTTGGTCAGGGTAAATATATG
This sequence comes from Hermatobates lingyangjiaoensis, assembly GCA_026182355.1. Lineage (NCBI taxonomy): Eukaryota > Metazoa > Arthropoda > Insecta > Hemiptera > Hermatobatidae > Hermatobates > Hermatobates lingyangjiaoensis. The sequence goes on along the minus strand of JAPFBL010001166.1, from coordinate 22,918 downwards.
GAATCACCTTTTTGCCAACGTTTCGTCTTTATTTCAAGACATCCTCAGGGCTACATTACCCAGTAATGTAACAGAACCCAGCCTTCATTTATAGCCCTGAGGATGTCTTGAAATAAAGACGAAACGTTGGCAAAAAGCTGATTCCATATATTTACCCTGACCAAACTCCGAGAAAAAGAAAAAGTGTTTGTTAATATTTTGTGGTCAAGAAAACAGTACCGTATATATATATATATGTATGTATATCAATGATCAAACCACAAATTGTTATTTCACGTGTTTATGTGAAATCTTTTTATTTATTTTATGTATATTATATAATATATATAATTAAAGTTACAGCTAGAGAACACAAGAAAAAGGACTAACACTCACGAATCTCGATAATTTCGGCGTCTAGCCGTCTTCAGGAAGAAGAAAAAAAGAAATTAAAAAGGAGAAAGAATGAAGGAACGGAGACGTAAATGCGTCCACTGGCCGATGTAAACAACGATACAATGACACGCAGTGCAGCCACCTTACCAACGTGGACCAGTTTAGGCTGAGAGTATATATATAAATTCAAAATGAAGGAAACACACAGAGAGACACAAACATAACTCACATCGATATTTCAACCATCGTCGTCATCAGGAGGTGTGAAGAGCAAAGAGTCCTGCAGGAAGCCAGGGCTTTATAGTTTTAATAAAGAGACGAGAAAGGAATTTAGGAAATTTGAGAAATTATTTAGGAAACAGATACAAGCTAAATATGGGGCGTTATTTAACAATATATATATATATTTGTGAAGATATTATGGAACAGTTGTTCTTTAATATAATATTAAACTAACCAGAAACATGTTAGTGAAAAGGAACGTAGATGTTGGGGAAAGAATGAGACTTGAAATTGGAAAGGTATTATTAATATTAGATAGGCAACCTACAATGACTATTCAAATGAACAGCATAGGAAAGGACCTAAGCCTTTTACCCTATTTCCAAAAAAAGAGGACACTGTCAAACAATAAGAACTCCGTGAGCTAAGAGGACAACCAACCAGCTATTTCTATGAATATCAGTATTCAATACTTAATAAAAGACAGCGATTCTGAGGTAAAATGGATAAACCAATAAAAGTCTCCACACAAATGAAGTTTTATTCAACGCGTTTCGAACACTTTGTGTTCATCATCAGGAAGACACTATAATACAAATTATATCTAATTAGTTACAAAAATTAGAGTGAAATAATAAAATTCAATTAAGAGAATTCAAGACATACCCAAGTATGTGGTACTGACGGGTTGGTGCAGTGAACACAACTGGACAAACGGAAACAATTCCGTTGCGAAAGAGTGGGGATAGGCAATTTAAGAGATAAGGGACAAAGGGTTCAGGTATGCTTGAAAACCTTTAACTGAAATACAGAATGCCAGATCCACTAATTTAGAGGAAAGAAACCTTTATATATATATATATATATATATATATATATAATGATTTAAAAGACAGCGAGTCCTAAACCAGAAAAAATGCAAAACTAAAGAAATTCATTGGACATTTAGTTAGTCTAAAACAGTGGTAATAAATTATATTGTCGTTGTCAACTAGTTGTCACGTGTTCATTCAGACAACAGTTGTTGTTAAAATCCACATACTATTTTTCTTTGTAAAATAGTTTAGTAATGTAATACTTAGTTTTTTTTCTGTTTCAAAATGTATACTTCTGTAAGTTTTCCTCACTAAACTATAGTCAACATTTCTAATGTAAATTCCTTAATTGTAACTAATTGCACTTTTCTGTATGTTTGATTTTTTGAATGATTGTTATTATTTCTTATATTTCCTCTGTTTTTGTAGGCCTATGACAAAGGTTTTAAATAAAGATCGAAACGTTGGCAATGAGAGTTTAATTTGAACCTGAAGAACTGACTGAGCCCTGATAAACTATAGTTCTGTTTCTATTTTACGGTCGATACTTTTATCAATATATATATATTTCATTAAATGCCTTGCTTATTTTTAATGCCTGCTCCAAATATATATATAATATTATATGAAACCGAAACTTAGACAATGAGAATTTGATTTTTTACCTAAAATATTTGACTAAATCGCGATTACATAACACACTTATATATATATATATATATATATATATATATATATATATATATACATAACAGATTCAATAATATATCGACCGTTTGATTAGAGAACACACCTATATATACATATCAGTGGCGACTCCTGACCTTTTTCTTTAGGCATGCAATTTTCAAAGAATAAAAGAAATACAGAGAAATACCCTTCTAATTCTCATGTTCAGTCTTTTCATGATGCACAAAAGGATAATGATGTATTAAAAACATTTTATGGGGATTTGAATCAGGTTTTATTTGGAAATACTTTTAACATTAACTTTTATTAACAAATACAATAAAAATAGGCAAAAAATGTTTTTATTAAAGAAAGAGGTACACAATACATCATTTGAATAAAAACTTCTTGCAAAATACTTCGATAACAAAACCATAAAACTTCTCTCTATCTGCCATGAGATCTTTAAGTAAATGTCTTTCAATTGAAATTAGGGATAAATTAGACAATCACTCTTCACGTTGGGAGCTTCGTAAATAACTTTTAATTCTTTTGAGGGCAGAAAACGATTTCTCAACACTTGCTGTTGTTATGCGAATAGTCATAACCAAATTCATGAGTTTATAAATTTCCGGAAGACCTGTGTGCAAATTACTTTCCAGTATGTATTTGAGGAGCTCAGCAAGCCTGAGTTGCAGTGTATGCAAACTTCGTTCTTGTTTCTGTTGGCAATTAAGACCATTTTCATTAACCAGAAATGATAAGAGTAAACCCCTGCATTGGGAAGCTTAGCGCAATCATAGAAAATGGTTCCTTAGCGTGTAGTGGAATAAAAAAAAAGGGGTTCCTTTAAATATTTCGAGTCTCGAACATTTTGTTTTCTTTAAAGATGAATTCTATGCATGCAATGCATGTGTTGCATTCCCTGAGAAATCGCCACTGATACATATATATATAATATGATGAAACCACAAATCAAAATGATGTTATATATTTTTTTTGTTTTTATTATTTCTATTTCCTGTGATCAGTAAATCTTCAACTATGAGGGTCATAAATTAAGAAACTGATTATATATATATATATATATATATATATATATATATATATATATAGTAGTATAGGTTGGCAGCAGATCTTCTTGGAGGCATATTTTGTTGAAATGTACTGCTGTTGATATCTATTAAAGTGTTTCAAAAAACTGTCTCAATGTCCTTTGGACAACTCATTTGGGAATTACCACCTTATATTCGTAACACTGTCAGGAGACTGGAACAAGTTTGTTTGAAAGTCGTTAATACCGAAGCTGCGGTACATTTCAACAATATATATATATATATATATATATATATATATGTGTGTGTGTGTGTGTGTGTGTGTGTGTGTGTGTATTCAATGTATTGTTATTGAGGGCTAGGTCAAATAAAAGAAAATAAACTCCTTCCTAGGCCGACGTTTCGATGTATTTGTACATCATCTTCAGGGCTAAAATCAGAGTAAGAACTATAATACATTTACCAAAACAATCTACAACTCATATAGAGAACAAACACAAATTTTTGAGACCAACAGATACATACAGAAGGTTATTTTATGATCACAGTTGTTGAGTACACATCTATTTTAAAGTAGCAGACACAAAAGGAAATTAGACGTCGGCCTAGGAAGGAGTTTATTTTCTTTTATTTGACCTAGCCCTCAATAACAAAACATAGAATAGAATAGAAGAGGTCAAGAACAATTTTTGGAGAATATATACATATATATAAAAAGATTTCACATAAACACGTGAAATAACAATCAATGATCAAACCACAATAAGAAAATGGGAAAGCAAGACTAAGATCTTTCAACCGTAACAAGCGGTCTTCGTCAGAGGCAAACACCCCACAGTCAAACATATATATATATATATAATCACAGAAAACCACATAAAAGAGATGGCAATTATCTGATGCGTTTTATATTATGATTGCTTTTAATATTAATATATAAATTAATATTGCATGATTTTACTTGCAAAGGAAATAGGATATTGCTAAAAGGAGATATGACTACATATAAAATGATAATTACAAGATTGTTTCCAGTCTGTTAGCCCTTTTAAGTGAAGGTCAAAAAGGTTTTGGCCTGTTGTAGAGTGGTCATTACAAGGGTTTAAGGTCCTATAGAACCCCCCCTCCCCCCCTACCAAACACTAGCCCTGTCTAACCACTACCACCAATATATATATAGAGAGACTAAGGGCTTGGCAAGAACATTAATTAACCGCTTAAAAAGGGTTTGAGTTTAGGGAGGGGGTGGGGAGGGAGGCATTAATATGCCAATCATTAATATGGCTTCACTTTTGTAAAGGACCAGTCATCCATCCCTTCTCTGTGTGTCTGTGTGTGAGCATCTCTCTTCATTTAGGTCTGGTCTATAGTTATTTATGGCCTTCCTTCCAATAACTCTTCAAATGAACGCATTATTGCCTATTATATGTATATTCACACATAAAAAAGAAATAGAGAGAAAGACACTACAGAACTCTCTTCGATATTTCGACAGTTATATATGTATATATATGTCTATATATTAATATATATATATAAATCAAAATATTAAAACGGTCCAAACCGGACAGATATATAAATGAAAAAAGACAACAAATAGAAGAAGCGAGAAAACCTACTGGATCGATTTTCGAACTGAAGTTCGTCGTCAGGGAGAAGAAGGGAAGAAGAAGAGGAACGCACTCTTGCTTCTTCTATTTGTTGTCTTTTTTCATTTATATATATATATATATATATATATATATATATATATAAAGGTGTGTTCTCTAATCGGTGTTCGGTCAATTTTCCAGGATAAAAAATCAAACTCTCGTTGTCAACGTTTCGGTTTTATTTAAAACCTTTTTCATAGGCAGAAGTAAGTATTTTCTTAGTTAAAAAATTCTTACTTCTGCCTATGAAAAAGGTTTTAAATAAAAACCGAAACGTTGGCAACGAGAGTTTGATTTTTTATACTGAAAAATTGACCAAACCCCGATTAGAGAACACACCTATTCTATCAAACGGTCGATATATTATTGAATCTGATATATATATATATATATATATATATATATATATATATGTTTTCTATGAGTATTGCGGGGAATGAATGATGAGTTGTCCTTTCATAGAAGACAAATGAGAGTATCAATTAAAATAAATTCAATTTCCGTAGCTGATAATAGACAAAACCAACCACCATAAAAAACAAAAATTGAAAGGGAACAGGAGTTCACTGCAAAGTGAAGCTCGTGTATTCTGACAATAATCTTATATGACAGAGAGACTGTGCAACCTCTATAACCATTGGCGGAATAACGAAGGTTTCACTATAACTCCACTCTCCTATTTGTCACCATTTTAACTATATATATATAATATATATATTATATATATATATATATATATATATGATAAAACCACAATATGAAATGGGGAAAACAAGACTAAGATCTTTCAACAGTAACAAGCGGTTTTTGTCAGAGTCGATTACCCAACTGGGTTTGATCATTGATTGTTATTTCACGTGTTTATGTGAAATATATATATATATATTTCATTAAACAATTTTCGAACCTTTGTTCTCGTCTCCTTTCTCTTTAACTTTTCTAATTTCCTAATCAGTGTTTTTGAAGTTTTCCAGGATATGAAATAATAGTTCTCCAAAAGTTTTATCTTGAAAACTCGTTGTTAAAAATATTCACTTTTGCACAATTCACCAACGTTTCATTCATCGTTAACAATCGTTGAACATCTTCAAGGTGTTTTTAACTTAACTTATTAATACTAGAAATTTAAACATCTATATAACTATATAATAACTAAGAATAAATCTGATGACAGTAACAAAAACAGGTCAATTTCCTTTTATCAATTCTTGTAATGTAATATTAAAAAAAAATTTAATTACATTTTATTTCCAATATTAATAGTTTCAACAATGCTTGTATAGATATCTGGAGTATTAATAAATGTTTCAATATGTGTATATTGACATTTAAACACTTGTTAATTGGGTTGGTGACCACTAGGTAGGCTTGATACAAGGCAAACATTGTTTATGTTTTACATAACGTAATATTCACGTCGGCTATTACATCATACAACTCAATATACTGGAGTCCTGCATGAATGTAAAATAGAATATTTTCCATAGGACTTAGCAAGAGTGTATGTAGGGAGATTCGGGGGGTGGGGGGGTGGGGGTTGTTTTTGTTTTGTTAATTACATTTCTGCAAAGTCACCCCCCCCCCCCCACACACACACACACACAAACAACCCCTAAAGGTAATAGCATTTTATTCCTACCTCAATTCTCGATAAATTTCCACTTTACGAAACAATAGACTGTTTTTTTTGTTTATTTTTTATACAATTCATCATTTCGATTTGAACAGTTATTAAAAAAAAAATATTTTGTGTTTAGTTAAGAAAAAAAAAAATTAATTCCCCCCAGTCCCTGTTTAGTGAATAATTTAAATATGATATTACCATAATGATTTAAAAAAAAGTGTTAATTCGTATTAAAACAATTAATAATAACATTTATTAATTCAAAATAAAGATTTAACAAAGCTAAATAAAAGTACGTAAACAAAACAAGAGTCGAATAACCTGCTATACAGCTGGGATTTAAAAATCAGGCTTGCCAACTTCACCTCTCCCAATCTCATTTACTTCATCTCTAAAAATGGATATAAACAAAATAATTAGGTTGGCCAACCTGGATTCATCTCTGTTTTTTCGTTATTTCCTAGCATTTTTCTTTATAGCTTAATTTTTAAGTAGATGAATTAAATATGTTACGTTATTACATGAAAAATAGATGTGAAAAGTTACTTTTTGTCACTTTTGATAATAAAAAAAAAATATTATTTTTCTTAAAAATAAATTTGAAAAGTATGTATTTCAATTTTAAATAACCTGGAGTAGCCTACACTCAATTTTATTATAAGTAAACATAATATCATATTTTGTTGGTATATAATATATAATATATGACAGTCAGTCAGGTGCTCTTGAAGATGGGATCCAGACGGACCCGAAACCGGTCGAGCTTTTCAGAGACTTTACGAGGTATGACGGAATGTATTATTACTAATTCTAATAATATATAATGTTCCCCTTAGGTATAATGCAGAAAAATCACAATAAATAAATTCTAATGTAGTGCAATCAGTTATTATGTGGTATTTACTCATTGTAGGGTTAAAATCTAATGAAATGGTCTCCACATATAAAAATTTTAATGATATAAACAACGCATTTCGAACACGTAGTGTTCTTCCTCAGGCATTAACTAAAAAATAATAGTCAGTCTTATTCAGAGGCACTCATCCTTAGGTTCGTACTTTCTGTCTTATCTTATTTTATATTAATTTTTGTACTTATTTACTTTGTACTATAGATAACTCTCTGGTGTCATTGTATTTTTTAGTTAATGCCTGAGGAAGAACACTACGTGTTCGAAACGCGTTGTTTATATCATTAAAATTTTTATATGTGGAGACCATTTTATTAGATTTTTACCCTACAATAAATAAACACGTGATGCAATCAATGAAGTTTAAACTACAATGGAAACAGGACAAAAATAGTAATAAATGCTCTGGGGTCTTTCAATGAATGTCATCAGAGAGCAAACAAAGTAAAAACTGAGAAGCTAATATAAAAGTAATGGAGAAGGAAGGTAACAAAACCAACACCAAAACATTGAGGTTTAATAGAAATGTCTAAATAGGAGATGTTTATTAAAGTTTCATTCCTGGAGGTAGCACAGATAGTCATTGATACACTTATCAATATATATATACTTATTTTTGTATATCACACTACTGATGCCTATAATATCATTAGTTTAACTACAGCAGTAATAAGATTTTTGAAAAGCTAAAGTGTAGATTTCGTGTTACGAAACAATCTCTTACTGGAGAACATGACTATGTTTAAATAGGCAGTCTATCTGTTACATACAGTGTAGTTTCCTGACCTCCTTCTACGTTGAAAATTTAAGACAAAGTTTCCCATTTAAAACTTGAAAAAAATCCTATTTTATCTGAAAAATGTCAGAAACATCTAAGAAAAAATGTCGTTATAAGATAATTTTTAATTTAAGATGTGGGATAATTTTATTTATTTTTCTTCGAAGACTGTTTTCAATTTTGAATTATCTGCCACAGTTTTGGTCTTTTATAGAATTACTATACTGGGAATGTTATGGCTTAATAGTATTCAATACTAGGAATTGTATATGAATACTACCTTCTTCAAAGAAGAAACCAACACAGTGCATGAACATACAACAAATTAGATAGTTGCAAATCAGTGTGACATGTTGACCTCCTTGGTGGAGACTCCACTCAACCCAACGACCAATGACTAACGACCAACGACCAACCGCCAACGACCAACGACCAACGACTAACGACCAACGACTAACGACCAACGACCAACCGCCAACGACCAACGACCAACGACCAACCGCCAACGACCAACGACCAACGACCAACGACCAACGACCAACGACCAACGACTAACGACCAACGACCAACCGCCAACGACCAACGACTAACGACCAACGACCAACGAATATTACCATGCACAAAAGTGCATATCGTAAATAGCATTTCAGGACCAGAGGCCCACTCTGCTAGATTCTCATCCTGCTGTTTTTGTCAGTAAACATTGTCAAGAATGCGGGAGTCAGTCAGTAAGGGAATGTGTCGTCTTCGTGGTCGTTTGGTCTTCAGGCTTTGCATTCTCTTAAGTACTGTATACTTTTAGAGTCATGTGGTCATCATTTTTAGTTTAAGTAGGAAACTTTGAGGCTCGTGGGATTAGGAAAGGTTGAGAGTAGGATTTAGTTCATTATTTTAGTAGGAAGTTTTTTGTCTTCATTACTGGCAAGTCGAACAATGCAGGAATAAATAGATTCTAAACTCAAATCATGTTGAATATCAACATTTCTGGCGTACCATGGAGCCCTAGATATAAGGCGGGCACATTTATTCTGTACTATTTGGATGCAGTTCTTGTTTGTGGGCGCCGCTCCAAACCAGACTGAGCATCCGTATAACACAACCCCTGAAACCGCTCATTGTACCTTTGAGACCGACTCATCGAACCTTTGAGACCGACTCATGGAACTCCTGAGACCTACCCATCAAACCTCTGAGACCGATTCATCGATCCCCTGACGGACTCATCGAACTCTTGAGACCTACTCATTGAACTCATAAGACCGACTCATCGAACCCATGAGACCGACTCATCAAACCTCTGAGACCGATTCATCAATTCCCTGAGACAGACTCATCGAACTCCTTAGACTTACTCATTGAATCCATGAGAGCTACTCATTGAACCCATGAGACCGACTCATCAAACCTCTGAGACCGATTCATCAATTCCCTGAGACGGACCCATCGAACTCCTGAGACCTACTCATCGAACTCCTGAGATCTACTCATTGAACCCATGAGACCGACTCATGGAACTCCTGAGACCTACGCATCGAACTCTTGAGACCTACTCATTGAACTCATAAGACCGACTCATCGAACCCATGAGACCGACTCATCAAACCTCTGAGACCGATTCATCAATTCCCTGAGACAGACTCATCGAACTCCTTAGACTTACTCATTGAATCCATGAGAGCTACTCATTGAACCCATGAGACCTATTCATCGAACCTCTGAGACCGATTCATCGATCCCATTAGACGGACTCATCGAACTCCTGAGACCGACTCATTGAACTCCTCAGATTAACTCATTGAACTCCTGAGACTAACTCATTCAACCCATGAGACTGAATCATTGAACCCATAAGACCTACTTATCGAACTCCTGAGACCTACTCATTGAACCCCTGAGACCGACTCATTGAAACTCTGAGTCCGACTCATTGAACCCATGAGACCTACTCATCGAATTCCTGAGACCTACTCATTGAACCCCTGAGACCGACTCATTGAACCCCTGAGACCTACTCATTGAAACTCTGAGACCGACTCATTGAACCCATGAGACCTACTCATCGAACTCCTGAGACCTACTCATTGAACCCCTGAGACCTAATCATTGAACACATAAGTCCGACTCATGGAACCCATGAGACTGACTCATCAAACATCGGAGACCGACTCATGGAACTCCTGAGACCTACTCATCGAACCTCTGAGACCGATTCATCGATCCCCTGAGACGGACTCATCGAACTCCTGAGACCTACTCATTGAACCCATGAGACCGACTCATCGAACCTCTGAGACCGACTACTGAAACTCCTGAGACCTACTCATCGAACCTCTGAGACCGATTCATCGATCCCCTGAGACGGACTCATCGAACTCCTGAGACCTACTCATTGAACCCATGAGACCGACTCATCGAACCTATGAGACCGAGTCATCAAATCTCTGAGACCGACTCATGGAACTCCTGAGACCTACTCATCAAACCTCTGAGACCGATTCATCGATCCCCTGAGACGGACTCATCGAACTCCTGAGACCTACTCATTGAACCCATGAGACCGACTCATCGAACCTATGAGACCGAGTCATCAAATCTCTGAGACCGACTCATGGAACTCCTGAGACCTACTCATCGAACCTCTGAGACCGATTCATCGATCCCCTGAGACGGACTCATCGAACTCCTGAAACCGACTCATTGAACTCCTGAGACCGAATCATGGAATCCAGCTTAAGAACCACTGCTCTAATTGATTCTGATTAATTAAACATAATCCTTTACAGATAACAATGATGATAATTAAAACTAAATTAGGTTCTTGTATTATACAGCATCAAATAAATATTGAATTCAGTACACCATTAAATATACATTAGCGTAAAAGATATCTATTCGCTAATTAAAAGAAATTTTCTTTTTAATGAACATCCCATTAAGAAATATAATATTGTTTTTAGTAATTAATGGTTTAATATTTAATGAAGTTTTGGAAGATTTTAAATCAGGTTTGTCGGTTCTAGGAGGTTTTCTTTATCTAAAATAGGATAGAATTATGAGGTATGATAAAAGGCTTCAAGTGAGTTTGCACAATATTCCTGATATCAAGGTATTGATTGAATGACTTGCTATTATGGGGGGCATTAGTAATAACATTAGGTAAACACGATCACCTCTGTCATCTGCTAGAGTAAATACTCATTTCAATCGGACCAAATAGTTTACCTATGCACTAACTTCTGATAATATATATATATATATATATATATATATATTAATTTTTTATGAAAATACGATCAAAACTGACAAATAAGTTGAAGTTAGATGAAGAAACTTAGTGAACTTAAAAGCATAGAGTGTATATTTTTAATTTCTTTATGTTTCTTCATCTACATTAAACTGTATATATATATATATAATTAAAGTTACAGCTAGAGAAGACAAGAAAAAGTACTAACACTCACGAATCTTGATAATTTCGGCGTCTTGCCGTCTTCAGGAGAGAAGAAAAAAAAGAAAAGAAAAATCTGGAGTGGCCTACACTCAAATTTACTATAAGTGACTTCATATCAAAATTCTGAGTATATAACACATAACGTCTCATTTAAGCATAACGTAAACATCTAAATGGGATATGATTATTAGTCTTTCATTCCTGAGGTAGTACAGATAGTGATTGAAGGATATATCAATATATAAGCTTATTTTGGTACATCACACAGCTGATGCAAATAATTTCATTAGTATAACTACAGCAGTAATAACATTTTTTTTATTCTCTATTTTTCTCTTTCCCTCCCTTCCTTTCTCACTCTCGCTCTTTTTATCTATCTATCTATATCTCCTTCCCTTCCTCCCTTATCTCTTCTTTTCTCTTTCTCTCCATCTCTCTCTCTCTCTCTCCCATCAACCTCTCTTTCTCATTCTCTCTCCCTCTTTCTCTTTTTTCTCCACCCTCCATCCCTCTCTCTCCTTCCTCTCTCTTCCTCCCTCACTCTTTTTCGTTTTCGCTCTCACTCTCCCTCATTCTCTTTTTCCTTTTTCTCTCCATCCCTCTCCCTCCCTCCCTCATTTTTTCTCATTCTCTCTCTCTATTGTTCTCCCTCCCTCATCTCTCCTTTTCTCCTTCCCTCCATCTCTCTCTCCCTCCCTCCTTTTCATTCTCTCTCTCACCCTCTCTCCCTCATTACTGTATTTCTTCCTCCTTCCATTCCTCTCTCTCTCTCTCTCTCTCTCTCTCTTTCCTTCCCTCCCTCCCCCATTCTCTCTCTTTCTATCTATCGATCTATCTATCTCCCTCCTTCCTTCACTCTTTCTGATTCTCTCTCTCTCGATTTCTCTCCCTACTTCTCTCTCCCTCATCTCTCCTTTCCCTTCCCTCCATCTCTCTCCCTCCTTCTCTCTTTCTCATTCTCTCTCTCTCGCCCTCCCTCTCTCTTTCTCATTCTTTCTCTCTCACTCACTCACTCTCTTTTTCTCTCCCGCTTTCTTTGTTTTCCCCCTCCCTCTCTCTATCCCTCTCCCTCCCACCTCTTTGTTTCACACTGTCTCTGTTTCTCATTCACCCTCCTTCATTCTCACTTTTTCCCCTTCCTTCTATCCTTGCCTCTCCCACGTCTCTCTTTTTCATTTTCGCTCTCGCTCTCTCTCCCTCAAGAATTTTTTCTTTTTCTCTCCATCCTTCTCCCTCCCTCACTCTTTCTCGTTCTCTCTCTCTCGATCTCTTTCCCTCATTCTCCCTCCCTCATCTCTCCTTTCCCCCCTCCCTCCATCTTTTTCTCACTCCCTCTCTCTTTCTCATTCTCTCTCCATCTTTCTCTTTTGTCTCCACCCTCCATCCCTCTCTAACCTTTCCTCTCCCTGTTTCATTTTCGCTCTCGCTCTCTCTCCCTCCAGAATTTTTTCTTTTTCTCTTCATCCTTCTCCCTTTCTCCCTCCCTCCCTCACTCTTTCTCATTCTCTCGCTCTCGCTCTCTCTCCCTCATTCTCCTCCCTCTTCACTGATTTCTCCTTCCCTCCATTCCTCTCTCCCTCACCTCTCTCTTTTCTCCCTCCCTCATTATCTCTCTTTCTATCTATCTATCTCCCTCCTTCCTTCACTCTTTCTGATATTTTCTCTCTCTCTCTCTCTCTCTCTCTCTCTCTCTCTCCCTCCATTTATTCTCTCTCTCACCCACTCTCCCTCATCACTGTATTTCTTCTTCCTTCCATCCCTCTCTCTCTCACCTCTCTCTTTCCCTCCCTCCCTCCCTCATTCTCTCTCTTTCTATCTATCTATCGATCTATCTATCTCCCTCCTTCCTTCACTCTTTCTGATTCTCTCTCTTTCTCGATCTCTCTCCCTACTTCTCCCTCCCTCACTCTCTCCCTCCTTCTCTCTTTTTCATTCTCTCTCTCGCCCACCCTCTCTCTTTCTCATTCTACCTCTCTCTCGGCCTCTCTCCCTCATCTCCTCTGTTATCACTGTATTTCTCCTTCCCTCCCTCCCTCATTCTCTCTCTTTCCATCTATCTATCTCCCTCCTTCCTTCACTCTTTCTGATTCCCTCTCTCTCTCTCTCTCGATCTCTCTCCCTACTTCTCCCTCCCTCACTCTCTCCCTCCTTCTCTCTTTTTCATTCTCTCTCTCGCCCTCCCTCTCTCTTTCTCATTCTCCCTCTCTCTCGGCCTCTCTTCCTCATTCTCCTCTGCCATCACTGTATTTCTCCTTCCCTCCCTCCCTCATTCTCTCTCTTTCCACCTATCTATCTCCCTCCTTCAGTGTGTGTGCTTGTTTTCGCTTTTACTTCTGCGCATATGAAACACACAGTAAAACCCTTAGTAGAAAAATGAGAAATAATCAATAAAATAGATAAAACAAAACAACAATTATTAAAATATTCATTAGAAACCATAACAAGTTTTATTTTTCGATAAAATATTTTTATCAACCAAAAATAATAATCATATAAAAAGTAAATACTAAGAAAAAAGGGAATGAAGGCTAATATGAAAAGAAATATTGACTTTGCAAAGCACGAACTATGACGCCATCCAAACTAATGATGTCACGAGATTTCAAAGAGAATCTTCCTCAGGCTATATTGCTTTGTCAACACTCCCACGCCCCACTCCTTCTAAGGGATGGAGTTCCTTTTTACTTAAAAATGAAAATATAATATAACCACTGAGTTAGGGGGTGATGAAAATTATTATTTCTATTCGATTGAGGGTGCGATAAGGGAGGGGAAAGCTATATAAGATTAGTAAATTAGGGGATGTTTTTTTTTTTTTTTTTTTTTGATTAATATCCAATAAATAAATAAGTTTCAAATGATACGAGGGGATGGGCGGGGGGGGGGGGCGGAAAGAAAGAGATATCAATATAGAAATACTGAAAGAGGAAATGAGACAAAAGTAGGTGATGTAGTTGACGATTTAGTGGAGGTTGTGGGGGGTTTGGAAGTGCTGTCAGTACGAGACACAAAGCATAGAAAGAAAGTGTGTTTAATATAGAAAAAAAAAGAGATAGCAGATCTCTTGAGATATGGCAAATGCAAGAGTGAAATAAAAGAAAAAAGAGAAAGAAAGAAGTTTATGATAAAATGCTGGAAAGTAGATATATATTTCCAATGCCCACACATCTAGTGCTTCTATATATATATATATATATATGTATATATAATACATATATATATATATATATATTATATATATATATATAATATATACAATGATCAAACCACAATAAGAAATAGGAAAACAAGACTAAGATCTTTCAACCGTAACAAGCGGTCTTCGTCACATTCAAAAACCCAGAGTCGTTCAGTTGGGTTTTTGACTCTGACGAAGACCGCTTGTTACGGTTGAAAGATCTTAGTCTTGTTTTCCCATTTCTTATTGTGGTTTGATCATTGATATAGTGTTATATATAATCAAGTGTTATTTTGATTATTATTCATTGTACGATATATATTATATATATATATATTATATATATATATAAACTGAACACATAGAAAAGAAATCACTGAACTCACTACTATATTTCGATGTCCTCGTCTTCAGGAAAAGATGTGAATCGCTCCAAAGGCTGATAACGACTCAGCCTTTATATATATATATATATATATATATATTTTATATATATTATTATTATATTATTATTTTATATTATATATTATTATATATATATATGAAAAATATGTTCAAATGAAAGCAAATGCTAGGCTTCGTGTCACTATCATCCCCTCTCGCTCACTCTCTCACACTCATAGACATACACTCTTTTTCACCCTTGTACTTACAAAGTTCTATTTCTCAAGCCCTTTATCCTTATTTAGTAATTTTTATAAAGCCATTCATCCCTATTTACAGTCATTTTTAACCATCTCATTGATGATCTTCAGGGTCCCCTCTTCATTATAAACTCCTACTGTTTGTATTTAAAAGCGTTATCTGTTTTTTAATAACGGATTATAAAGCTGGTTTCTAATAGGCTAAAGCTAACGTTTTCAATTAATCTTTCGTGAAAACCTAAAAAAAAAAAACCCTCCACCTCAACAAGGGTGTTTTATTCTCTTGGCTCTTTATATAAACACAAGCAAAACTTTTAATTCACCTTCCGAAATCTATTACCCGCAATATAAGACCACCTCTGGCTTTTCAAATCAACAGTTTTAGGAGCACTTATAATAACTTTTATTTAAATAACACTTTTAGGAGCTTTATAGCTTACAAACTCTTATAACATTGTTTTATTATCCGTTATAATATTACAACTAGACCATCCGTGACTCTTTGTGTCACTCAGAAATTATAACAATAGGTATTGAAATAAATTTACTGAACATGATTGACTTGTTTGAATTGACATGATTGAATTGTTATTTCTTGTTATTAAGGCACGTAAAAACAGATTCTTACTCGTATATTTTGGATGAAATACTGGTCAGTTTTTCGAGCTATCTGATTTCCGAATTTCTTTCTATTGTAAAAATAGCACTTCACATATCGCTGCCACTTCCCACTACCTAATTATGTAAAACCGGTTTTTCCTTTTCTACTGCCATAAAAACTAAATACCAAAGTAGACTTAATGCTTGGTCTGACTTTAGAATCAAACTTTAAAGTATAAAAAAAAAAGATTACAAAATATACTTTGTGTTAAAGTTGCTAATAAATCTGTTTTATGTGTTATGGTACTTGTGGGAGATACGAAAATTAAAATCTTTTTAGTTTTGAATTTTTCTTCGAAAAATACGCATCGCAATAATATTACTTTTTAATTGTTTTTAAACAAACATATTATTTATAAAAGCATATGAAAATATTTATATTATGATTGTATAAAATCATTAGAATCTGGGGTTTTTGGGAAAGATAGTGAAACCAAAAAGGGTTCCGCGTCGAAAAAAGTTTGAAAAACTCTCCTTTAATGTATAATTACCGATCAAACAAAAAGACCGTAAAGGGCTGACGTTTTTAACCCGCTAGGGGATCGGTTTCAACAAAAGTATAAATAATTTATGAATCATTATTTTTATTAATAATTAGAATGAACAAAACAAAAATCATGGAGTTTGATTTAAAATCAACACAGGTGCCAGGATTTGCCTGAGGCTTCAGAATTCTGGGACCCTTGGACTGATATTTCTCGCAACTCTTATCTAAAGGCAGATAAAGCTAATCTTATGTGTCCATCTAGTTCTCTTAAGGTTGTTTGTTTGGTTTCTTCGAATAAACTTGTTCCTTTTAACTAACTCCTTAAAAGAAAAACAAGTGATATGGTGTTTAATGTGCGACTTGTTACCGATTATTTGGAGAGTGCCGAAGAATCAACTGTCTTCCAGGAAATTGTTCATTTAGTTTTCACAAACATGGATAACAAAATGGGATGAGGTTAAAAGAGAGTATACAAATAAAAAGACACACTCATACAAACACATACAAAGACATATAAACACATGAGCACTCATACAAACATATACAACAATATATAAACACGTACACACTGATACGAACACGTAGGTATTGGTTAGTCTCTCTGTCACTGTCTTTCCCGCTCTCAATCTGTCTCTCCTCTCACCCTCTCTCTCTATCTCTCGCACATTCTCTCTCTCACTCAATCACACACACTCTCAAACATTCTAAGTTTCTTAGTATCTCTCTCTAATTCATTCTTCATTCTCATCCTCTCTCTTTCTCACCCACACAAATACACATACACACAAAAGCATGAGAGAAAAAACACTCTCTACTCTCTCTCTCTCTCTCTCTCTCTCTCTCTCTCTTTCTCTATCTATCTATCTCTTTCTCTCATACATACATACATACATACATACACACACACACACACATACAAAAGCATTCTCACTCTCTCTTTCACAATCTCTTTTGTATTTTCTTTCTTATTCTCTCACCCTTTCTATAACTCTCTCTTATTATACCCTCCTCTTGTTGCGTATTTATTTCCTCGGTATGTCTTAACATTATGTTCTATTTATTAACTAGTGACACTATTTCAAGAGAAGGACATCAGTACCTATGATATGATGTAACATCATCAGAGCAATTATACTGATGATTTCTTACCGCGATGTTTGCAACACGATGATGCTTGTATTTAATGAACAACACGACTTGTTGTTTCAATAGCTACCTTGAATATCTTGTCTTCTTAATGAGGTTGATTAAAAAAAAAAAAAAAAACAACAAGGGTTTGTCAGATGTTGACTAACAATATCAAACCATCTTGAGCCCACGGCCATCATTAGGTCTGAGGACCCTTCACGTCATGCTGACAACTTGTTCAGTCTAGCCTTCAAACCCCCTGTATCTGCCAACTTCATTGTCTCAACCTACACATGTCATATATATATATATATATATATATATAAACTAGAATTTAAAAAAGAACACATAGAAAGGAAACCACTGAACTCACTACTATATTTCGATGTCCTCGTCTTCAGGAAAAGAAGTGAATCGCTCCAAAGACTGATAACGACTGACTTGGCGTTCGAACTGAAGCACTCAAACAGGGTAGCCAACTTTCGGAGGAAAGGTAGACAGGGAAGATAAAGAGATATAAGCCAAATAAAAATTAAAAAATGAAAACATTTAACTAAAATAAAATTAAAAGCTGATAACAACTTAAAAAAAAACAAAAAAAAATCAACGATTGAGGTTAAGCCCAGGAGCCGATCTACCGCCCAAAAGGCTAATAAGTGCTTCTTCTGAAGCTCACAGAGTAACTTTCGAATTAGTCTGATCAATCTGCCTCAGGACCTGTACACGGAAACAGTCATTAAAACTGAGTCCGTGAGAACTGGCATGAGTAGCAACGGGAAGGTCACTGCGTTTGCCAACGGATGACCTGTGATTATTCATACGCAGGCTTAGCTTGGTGGAAGCCAAACCCACATAAAAAGAATCACACTGGGTGCAATCCAAACGGTAAACGCAGTTACAAGAGGTACAAGAGGTACATATATACATATATACATATATATATATATATATTATACATATATATATGTATAAACATTAACAAATAGGAAAGAACACGGAAAATCACTACGGAACTCATTTCTATATTTCGACATCCATCGTCATCGGGAAGAAGTGCTAAGTACATGAGTTGAGAAGCAAATTGCTCTCTAAGAGGAGAAACAACAACTAAGGAGGAGGAAAAAGATACTTGTGTATATAGGATACCTTGTACTGATTGACAAATGTCTTATATTGGACAGACGAGTAAAGGTCTCTTTACAAGAGTAAAACAACACCAATATTCAATCAGACGGGAGGATGAATAGAGTGCCTTGTTCTTACATGTAAGGAACAAAAATCATATGATAAACTGGAGTGAAGCAAAGGAATTAGTTTTTGTACCTTCAGAAAGGAGGAGAAATATTATTGAAAGTGCACTCATAAGAATTTCTATGGGAATTTAATGAACAATAGTCCGGGACTCTACAAACTAGATGAAATATTAATAAAAGAAATAAGTAAGCAGATCAAGACTCCTTCAATTTTAGGAACATTAAATACAGACAGGGATGTCAGCAATCCTGAAGACTTCAATCAACCAGGTTAACTTGTTATTATATTTTTTGTTTGTTTCAATATACAGTAGAACCCCTTTTATCGGTATCCAAACGCCGGCACGCTCAAAACAACGGCAAAATTTTGACCAGGGTAATTTCCCGAAAATATTGGGTAAAAAATTTGCAAAAACCAAAAAAGTACAACCACGTAATTTTAAATACGCCGCGCGAACCCCCGGTCTGACAAGAATTTACCGACACCCCCCTCCAATGTAAAGTTAAAAACAAGACAATAGGTTAAGGACATTAGTACAGTAAGATAAATACGAAAATAAGTGAAAAATAGATTAAATACAGTATAGAAATAAGAAAATAAGTTTAAAAAATAGAGTTAAATACAGTATCGAAATATAAGTTTACGACTAGCCTATAAATATCCGCCCTGACCTAAGGAAAATAAATTGAAAAATAAAGTTTCGTTTATTAAAAGTGCCTTTAAATGGATTACATTACATTCTACATCTACAGTCAAGCCTACGGTCTAGGAAGGTAATACGAGTGTGTTTTCATGATTGTTTTGATTTTCTAACTTTTAATTAATTTGTGTATTTATAGATAACACTCAAAACAACGGCAAAACGTTTATCCGGCAGCTCCCCCCCGATCGTCGATAAACGGGGTTCTACTGTATATATAACCCCGTATCTGGCTCTTAGATGTTCGTTCAAATCCAAGCATCTAAAATACTTTCATTTATTGTATTTGTTGGATTATTTGCCAATCTACCAGAACTCCTCTTATTTTTCATCTTATTCTCCTGATGATGACGAGTGATCATCACGTGTTATTATTCTTCACTTATCCTATAACCAGCTCAATATTTAAATTAATATAACATCCTCTGAGATCAGATATACGTATCTGTTTCAAATATTATATTATTAAAAATATCTTTTACTTTTAAAAGAACAAAAGAAAAAAAAAGAAATACAAAAAAAAAATATCGTTTTAACAGAATTTTGTTGTGTTGATAGAGACAACAAGAGAGAAAGAGTGAGAGGGTCTTAAAAGTGCTTACAACAGCTATTAAGGGAGTGATATAGATAACATGCAAAACAGAGTGCTCTAATGAATCGAAGTGGAAGAGATAAAGAACCTTCCTTTACTGTTATAATCGATTCTCTCAGTGAGGAAACAGTGTCGATACTCCAATAAATTTTTAGTGTAAAATATGTAGAATCGATGCTGTAGATGTTGTTGTTTTTTTTATGGTATAGAGAAAGCATGATAATAAACATGCACTGTTTTGGGTGTTAGGGGATGTTTCATCACAGTTGAGCCATAGTGCTTCTGTTAGCAAGTGATTTAAAGTCATTCCCTCTAATAGGGTACGACAGGTTTGTAGTACTAATTAACTGTGAAGATACTACATATCTAATGACATGAGGTCATCTAGTAATTATGTCATTAGGTCATTTAGTAATGATATCATTATGTCATTTTGTAATGCTTGTAAAGGTCATTTAGTAATTAGTAATTGTAATCAATGAGTGTTAGTCTCTTTTTTTGTTTTCTAATGATAACTGTCATTTTATATAGGTATATCAATGATCAAACCACAATAACAAAATGGGAAAAGAAGACTGAGATCTTTCAACCGTAACAAGCGGTCTTCGTCAGAGTCGTAAACTCAACTGTTGGGTTTTTGACTCTGACGAAGACCGCTTGTTACGGTTGAAAGATCTTAGTCTTGTTTTCCCATTTCTTATTGAGGTTTGATATATATATATATTGGTATATACTGGCAGCAAGTCTTCTTTTAAACAAGTGTTGTTAAAAAGCACAGCGGCTTCAGCATTAATAATCTTTTTAGAAAGATGTTCTATTTGCCTTATTATTTTCTTGTAATTCATTCTTGTTATGGAATTATGTTATGCAATTGTTAGAGTGCTCTAAGGGTGACTACTAAATGCATTATTACTAAAGGTGTTATATATATATAATTAAATATATATATATAATATAAAATTTGACATAAACACGTGAATTACAATCAATGATCAAACCACAATAAGAAATGGGAAAACATGACTAAGATCTTTCAACCGTAACAAGCGGTCTTCGTCAGAGTCAAAAACCCACCTGAGTTTGATCAAAATTTTATATATATTTTATATATATATATATTTTATTAAAGTAGACGGCAGCTTCCGCATTTACGACTTTTTTGCTCGTTTTCTCTAGTTTTCTTACTAGTTTTTTCTGGTAGGGAGTGATTTCATGGAGGATTGTCCCAGAGACATCAAAGAAATAATCTTTTAGCTTAATCAATAATATTATATTTTTTACACTTACAAGCTTTCGATTTTCTCAGAAATCATCTTCAGGTATATATCATTATTAAACAGATTAAATTCACAGAATAAAATTTTTTTTCTAAATGTTAAACAGACATTAAAAGGAAAAAAATTTAGATGTTAAAGAACTAGATGAACTTTGTGAAAAAACAAAACAAGTCCACTGTGACAAGTGTAAGGTTACAACTTGTCATTTACATTTCCTGGGGGTCCTGTCAATGTAGGCTTATTAAGTTTATAAGAACTATCGAAGTTCTTACAACTTGGGATGTTCTTACAATTGTATAGGCATAATCCAAGTTGTAAGACTTCGTAGTTCTTATAAACTTAATAAGCCTACATTGACAGGACCCCCAGGAAATGTGAATGACAAGTTGTAACCTTACACTTGTCAAAGTGGACTTGTTTTGTTTTTTCACAAAGTTATCTAGTTCTATTAACATCAAATTTTTATTCCTTTTAATGTCTGTTTAACATTTAGAAAAAAATTTTATTCTGTGAATTTAATCTGTTTAATAATGATATATACCTGAAGATGATTTCTGAGAAAATCGAAAGCTTGTAATGTAAAAATATAATATTATTGATTAAGCTAAAAGATTATTTTTTGTGTCCTGGACAACTCCTCCATGAAATCACTCCCTACCAGAAAAAACTAGTAAGAAAACTAGAGAAAACGAGCAAAAAAGTCGTAAATGCGGAAGCTGCCGTCTACTTTAATAAAATTTTTACAAGAAAATCTGCTGCCAAATACACTAATATATTATATATTATATAAACATTTGACATAAACACGTGAATTACAACAATGATCAAACCACAATAAGAAATGGAAAACATGACTAAGATCTTTCAACCGTAACAAGCGGTCTTCGTCAGAGTCAAAAACCCACCTGAGTTTGATCATTATATTATATATATATAATATATATATATTTATATATATATATGAATTTCTCACCTATTTCCACTTTTATTAGTTCCTTGAAAAGATTTTTTAGTTTTCTTATTAATATATATGAGTTCAAAAAAATCAGTTCATTTTTGAACTGATTTGCGTCCAGTTTGGATCGTTTTTTCGAATTTTGAGTGGATATATATATATGGGTGTTTTTACTGGTCGGTGGACGATTTGACATCTCCACACCTTCGTTCCTTCTCCTTTTTCTTTTTCTCCTCTCCTAAAGAGGGCAAGACAGCCGAAATGATCGAAAATTGTGAGCATTAGTAATATTTTTTTGTGTTTTTTGTGTTCTCTAATTGTAACTTTAATTACACATGTATAAAAAAAAATTCACGTACTAACTAACTAAATAAAAACTCACAAACATAATTCGACTGATATATATATCACTTACATATTTCGTCTCACAGGTAGAAAAATGTAAGTCATTCTGAAGACAAGTAACAACTGAAGTGAAATCTCATTAAAGAG
>JAPFBL010001165.1:0-26807 GCA_026182355.1 Hermatobates lingyangjiaoensis | reverse complement strand
AGCATTGATTGTTACCACGCTACGGTCCAGAATCTTTGATGGATCAAGTTGATATTTTACACAAAAATGGGTATAATTACACTTCGCCTCATAACGACGAAGATCCCTATTGTTTGGGAAGAATTATGCATGATGGGAAAGACACCTTTTTTGCCAAAAACCGTTTTTTTTTAAAACATTTATTTCTCCTTAACTGATAACCCTAGAGTTTTGAAATTTTGACATTATCTTTGAGGTTACAAATGGAACAAACGAAAAATATATTCAGAATTTTAAAACAACAGAAAATATTTTTTTTCAATAAAATGTAAAAATTTTTACTTATAATTCAATCTCAAGAGGGCAGCGTAGCTCAGTGGCACGTGGTCACCTCTGGACTGGAAGGTGTGCGGTTCAATACCCTCCTGGCTCTCGATTTATTCACGTGAGAGATGAATGAATCTGATGAGGTCGACCCCTCGGAGAGGACGTAAGACATCGTTCGAAATGTTAAGAGATCCCTACTCTAAATACACTTGATTTATGCAAAATTTATGATTCTCAATGTAGAATCTTCATTGGGTTGCATCTCAAAGAGTTTATGTGTGGCTTATGTGTTTCCGTGTGAGACTGCCACTACACCCCTAACATAACCTTTTATAGAGAAGCCATTTGATATTTTATATTTTATTAATTTATGATATGATAAGAAAGAAGTTTTTATTTAAAGTACGCCTTTCGTACACTTGGTGCTCATCATCAGATAAACTTCCTGAAATGAGTTTGTCACCCGTCCTGCATGCTCCTATTGGAAGCTCACCTGATGATGAGAACGAAGCGTTTTAAACGCGCAGTTCGAATAAAAAACTTCTTTTCTGTGGAGGCTTTCAATTATCGTTTTCCCCCTTGTATGAGTAAATACCACACAATTACGTACTGCACAACTAATGATTGTTTGAAGAGAAATAACGTGATATTTTTAATTAATAACTCCACTGATTTCTTGTACAGTTGTAAGGTTAGATTTATGGCAAGAAATCGTTTCCAAGAAATTAAGATTATGAACACTTAATTGAAAGGCTGTTATAAGATAGATCAAAATAACACTTAATGGGTTTTGTAAGAAAATTTATGTTAAGAAAAACATAGAAAATAAAAGTGCTTCTTAATCAATGGGATGCTGCTCATGCAGAAATTACGACTAACGAAACGAAAATTTGCAGATACCTTTGTGAACTTCCACAACAGAAAAGAGCTGAGTTGGATAAGAGAAAGAAATCTATATTTCAATATTAAATTGAAGAAACAGTCCACACGGACTTATAAAACTTTAAATTACACAAAACACGACACAGAAAAAAGAGAAAATACGCACTAAATTCAATATTTCGAACTGTTCTTCGTCATCAGGAGAAGACTAGAAGAGAGGATGAAGTGAGAGAGATCTCCCTGCATGGAAGGAAAAAACGTGACTCTCGTTGGAAATATCGAATTTAGTAAGTGTGTTTTTTCTTTTTTCTATACTTGAATATATAGAATACATATTATGACCATTTTTTAAGATCATATTAACGCTGCCAAATATTGATTGATGGCAGAATGTTGAGTTATTTTTACGACTAGTTTTCTTATCTCGACCACGTTTATCTTTCTTTATCCATGTTTTGTCTAGCTTTAAACAATTCTCAGAAAGAAACACCTTTAAGTCAACGTTTCATCCATATTTCTAGACATCTTTCAGGGCTAGGTTTTTCATTTTTGCTGGAACAGTTTACATTGTTAGTTGAGCATTCTAATCAACACAAGTGTAGATTCAAGTTGATTAGATAGAGAACTATCGTGAGAACTTAAATCGTGATGCAAGTGCAATGTTGTTTGTTGTTTTCCAACGCCCACACTTATAAGGCATTCGCCTTTTAGCGTTGTTCTAAGAGTAGAAATAGTGGCTAATTTATTACTTGGCACCCATTTTAGTAATGGGTGTGACATTATTTGTTGCTTCTACATTGGAGTTCCTAAATTTTTTCGAAAGTCAACTGTATTAAGAGTACGGAACTTTAACAAGTGTATGACAATTGTATATCTCGGTCGTCTCCGAGGGACGACGCGCTCAGATTTATGTAGAGTTTTATGTAAACAATCTTTTAAGGTATATACTGTGCCGCTAATACTACAAGTCCCACAATGCTGTGTTAGTATGTTGGTGCGCAGTCAAACCAGTGTTGCGAATTTAGCTCTTTAGAGACCCTCTGGGTCTCCAACCGTCTCTGATCCAGTGCGCTTGGTTTCCCTCTCTATCTCTTCCTAAAGACGGTTCAAACCAAAATTAGAGACTGTAAGTGTGTTCTTCTGATTTCTCTATGCTCTTTGTTTATATTGAACTATATTTGTCCGTTTCGGATCGTATTTCCAACGAAAAAAAGTGTATATATATATATATATATATATATAAATTTATATATATATATATATAAATATATATATATATATATAAAACTATATATAGTATTAAAAATTTAACAATAATTCGCCAAAACTTGGCTGGTGATGAGTAACCTAAGGGGTCACTGTTACTACGTGGCCGGGTCCATTTGGCCTTCTGTTCCAAAGAACTTCAAAATTTGATTCTTACTTAAAATTTTTAATAAAATGTGTTTAAAGGAAGGTCTGCTAACTAAATTTTTAAATATACATATATATTTGTATATATCCCGAGTCTAATTCCCATGTCACCCTTAGAGCTTCCGAAGAGGCATTCATATGCCTCCTTGGGGCTCGTTCTCCTCCTGGTCTCAACCTGTACCGTTAATTATTTTTTATTTTATTATTATTATTATTATTTTTTTATTATTATTATCTATTTTTTTTACTATAAGTAAACTATAGTGATCGTGAAAAAATTCGATCTCGAGATTTTGACGGAATTACATGTTTTGAGGTACCAGAAGTCGTTTTATGACATTTTTACGATAATGTCTGTGTGTGTGTGGGTGGGTGGGTGGGTGGGTGGGTGGGTGGGTGGGTGTGTGGCGTGGGTGGGTGCGTGTGTTAGCTAGCATTGCTTGTTACCACGCTACGGTCCAGAATCTTTGATGGATCTAGTTGATATTTTACACAAAAATGGGCCCCATTTAGACGAAGATCCCTATTGTTTGTGAAGAATTATGCATGATGGGAAAGTCACTTTTTTTGCCAAAAACCGTTTTTTTTAAAACATTTATTTCTCCTAAACTGATAACCCTAGAGTTTTGAAATTTTGACATTATCTTTGAAGTTACAAATGCAACAAACGAAAAATATATTCAGAATTTTAAGACAACAGGAAATATTTTTTTTTCAATAAAATGTAAAAATTTTGACTTATAATTCAATCTCAAACCTTGTGAGAGCGATACAAGCCATACTGTTTGACGGACAAGAATGAAACTATGCCTACAAATAGAACATTATATGGCGAATGAATTGAGATATTTTTTTTTGAAATTACTTTCGCTAAAGGGGCGTTACAGTACGATTTGTGTTTTCAGAAAATGATTTTTTGACGCTAAACGGCTCGTTAAAAAAAAATGAAAATTTGACCAAAAATGGAACCAAAAATTAGCAATTCATGAAAAAAAAATTCATGAAGTTTCAATTACGGGAAAGAGCAATAACGATATAAAAACTGTTTCTTTATTCTAGACTAAGAGATCACCTGCTATACTTGTCGATTTTTTTGTATTTTTTTACATTGTTTACATTGACTTAGAAATTTTTTGAGCGAATCCACTGAGATAAAATTGATGTTTCTAATGGAAAAATGAAAATATATTATTGACTTATAAGAGATGTAAGAGGAATAATATTGTGCAGGTAAATGATAACACTCATTAAAAAAAAATTCGTATATATGTTATTTTACAAAGGGGAAGGAAAATGATCTTATTAAATACTAAGAAGCCATAAAATTCCCAGTATAATAATTCTGTTAAAAACCAAAAATGTAAAAGATAATTCAAAATTGAAATCTTTCGTTTAGAGATTAATAACTGTAATTATCGTACATCTTTAATTAACAAATCACCTTAAAACAACATTTTCTTCGCTGTTTAAGAAGTTTTTCAGAGAAAAAAAGAGTATTTTACTGTTTCAAATTTGAAAATTTTACATTAATATTCAATATAGAAGGATGTCAAGTAAACGATGTAAGAAATCTACTGGCTATTTGAACAATAGCCATGTTCTCTTGTAGGATACTATTTCGTTTTAAGAAATGTTCACTTTGGTTTTTCAAAAATGTTATTACTGCTGTAGTTATACTAATGAAATTATTTGCAAATAATAAATTATTTGTGATGTACAAAAATAAGCTTATAAATTGATATGTCCTTCAATCACTATCTGTACTACCTCAGGAATGACAGGCTAATAATTATATCCCATTTAGATGTTTACGTTATGCTTAAATGAGACGTTATGTTTTATATACTCAAGAAATTTGACATTAAGTTACTTATAGTAAAGTAGAGTGTAGGCCACTCCAGATTTTTTATTATTATTATTTCGTATTTTATATATTTTTTATCTTGTTTTCTAAATAAATATTGGAGGGATTTCTATTTTTCCTCTCCTCCACTGGGGGATAGCATTGCGGTGGTTCCACGAGTTACTCTGGAGGCCAGTAGCAGTTTGCTTCTCAACGCGTGTACTTCGCACTTCTTCCCGATGACGACGGATGTCGAAATATCGAAGTGAGTTCTGTAGTGTCTTTCTGTGTTCTTTTCTATGTGTTATAGTGTATATATTTGTATACATATGCAAAATTAATGTTTACCAGGACTCGGTCAGTTCTGTAGGTTCAAATTAAACTCTAATTGCAAACGTTTTGGTTTTTCTTTAAAACCTTTTTCATAGGTCTACAGAAGAGAGGAAATATAATAAATAATACAATCATTCAAAAGTCAAACATACATAAAAAGCGCAATTAGCTACAAATAAGGAATTGCAATGGAAATGTTGACATTATGTTAGTGAGAGAACTTACAGAAGTCTAGAGATTAGTTTTACAAAGAAAACACCTTGTGGGTTTCAGCAATAACTGTCTAGAAAAGAGATTCCCAAAGTGGAACCCAGGGGTTCCTTACCAGGGGTTACTTTTATAGAGAAAACATGCTTCTAATTTTTTCTTTAGTGGGTATGGATTTATTCTGTGTTTCTTATGAATCATGAAACCGAATGATACGTATACATAAGTAGAAGTGGCCAAAATTTTATTCATATTTAGAATAAATCACTAGTCAGTTTTTGGATGTATCTGATTCCCGAATGTCTTTCTATTCTAAAAATAGCACTTTACACATTGCTACCACTTCCCACTACCTAATTATGTAAAACCGGATTTTCCTTTTACACTACCATAAAAACTAAACACTAAAGTAGACTTAATGCCCTGTCTGACTTGAGAATCAAACATTCAACTAAAAAATCAAAAATAATTACAAAATAAACTCTTTGTTAAAGTTGCTAATAATTCTGTTTCATGTGTTATGTATGTACTTGTGGAAGATATGAAAATTAAAATCTTTTAGTTTTGAATTTTTCTTCGAAAATACGGATTACGTAATATTACTTTTTAATTGTTTTTAAACATACATACTATTTATACAGGCATATGAAAATATTTATGTTATGACCGTATAAAATTATTAGTATCTGGGTTTCTTGGGAAAGTTACTGAAGTAAAAATGGTTCCACGTCGAAAAAAGTTTGAGAAACTCTGGTCTAGATTGAATGAACACGTGACACGTGACTAAACTGAAGTTTTATTATTCATACTATGCTTTTCAAACACTTTGTGTGCATCTTCAGGTAAACTTCTTAAGGAAGGAGCGGAGAACAAAACGACTGTGTCGAACGTTGACTGCGCTGAAACGCTTAGTTTGAATACGAAAAAAAAGAAAAAAAGAAAAAACTTCTTTTGTGTGGAGACTTTGCACAACTAATGAATTTATGATTTGTAATTAAATAGTATATGCAAGCTTTTCTCAAAAAAACTTAATCACTTTAATGGTTCATTTTGTGGCTAAAAACTTATTTAAATTCATGTTTTTAAATAACTGTATGACGTAGTATAGAATCAAATAGTTTTGATATGCCAGGTTTGGACAACACACTAAAGGTTGCCAACCTCAGGTATACCGTAACATGTGCTACAGAGAACCTAGATACAATTTTTTTTATTTTTATTTATTTCTTAACATTTTTTTTTCTCTTTAAGAGCTAATATCAGTTTTTTTTGCAGAAATGTTCGTGGAATGTGGGGATGGAACTCGAAAGCACAAATATTATTGGTGCGATGGTTGGCCAGACTGTCCGGATAACCATGCTGATGAGCTCTACTGTGAGTATGATTCCTTATATGTGTGTACAGAATCAAGCATATAATTATGACTTACATGTGTACAGCATCAAACATATAAATATGACTTACATGTGATTTAATCACTCAACGCATTCAAACCTTAATATTCATCGTTTGTTTGTTTTCCAACGCCCGCTTTTATAAGGCTTCAGCTTTTATCGTTCTTCTAGGGGTGGATTTTGCGGCTCATTTATTATTGTGTACCCATTTTAGTGATGGGTGTGAGACATTACCTGTTGATTCTACATTAGGAGTTGTAAATTTTTGTCTAAATCAAGTGTATTTAGAGTAGGGAAACTTTAACGAATACTTAACATCGTACAGGCTCGGAACCGATAGTTTAACATCCTATCTAGTCAGCCTGATTTGATTTTTGGTGGTTATATGGCCGAAAGGCTTAGGAACACATATAAAGTCAAAACAGGTTTAACATCCTCTCCGGCAGACGACGTATTCAGATTTATTCACCTTCCACGTGAATAAAGTATTGGTATCGAAGCCGGGACCTATTGGTTGAAAGGCGATTACGTTAACCACTGAGCTAACCTGGCTTCTCTTAGTGTTCATCATCAGGTTATATCTACAATACAAACGATAATGAAAATGTTGGAGGATTTCAGAAATTACGTCTCCACACAGAAAAAAAAAGTTTAATATGGATACTAACAACGCGTTTCGAACACTTTATGTCCTTCTTCAGGTTTACATCTGCACTCTTGAAATGTCGATCTAATGAGGTAATATAGGAAGGACTCACTACCGAAGATCGACATCTGTAGAATGCAGGTGTAAACCTGAAGAAGAACACATCGTCGCGTGTTCGAAATGCGTTCTGGTTTTCATATTAAAGTCGTGCGTTTTGTTATTACCACTGAGGATAGTATTATTAATATTAGAACTATAATACACCGTCTTATGTGTATTAGACCGAGCTCCTGTAGGTCTCTGACCGGTTTCGAGTGTCAGCCATCTTCAAAAAGAACTGATCTACAGAGTCGCACTTCCTCTTATATAACCTACTAATTGTCCATTGCTATCTATATTTTCATTATTAATTATTTTAACAATATTTTATTTTTATAATATAGAACATTATTAAACATTATTTAGTTTAATTCTTTTTCTATTATTTTCGTCATTGTCAAGTCGTCGTTTTATTTTCCTTAAGGCTTTAAATAATATGTCGGTTTAATAATTTTTTTGCTTGTTTATTAAATTACCCGATTCTTTATGTTTAAATATTTCTAATTCTTCGGTTATGTTAAGTCTTTGTCCTTTCTTTATTACGTCCATTGAATTTCCTAAACTGTCAAGTTCATGTCCATATTTTGTTAGGTGATTTGCGTAATTAGATTTATTTCTATTATTTAGCTAATCTTAATATCAAACTTTTGTTTTGTGTAGAGACGTAATTTTTGAATTCTCCCCAATATGAATAAATACTACACTATAGCAGATTCTACTTGTAACGAAAGATAAACATTTTGAAAGGAAAAACAACTAAAATTTAAACTAAAATGACTTGCATACTGGCCACAGTAAGGTGACTAATTACTTACTGTAGTCTTATTAAAAATCCAAATCATAAATCACAATCAAATCAATATCTCACTAATCAAAATAACTGGATCAAAGATATGATTCTCAGAATCTTTTTTCATTTAATTAACTTTAAAAATGGATGTGTTCCAAGAAATATTTTATGTTATTTTCTTCAATTTACTGTACCATCACTTTTTCTTACATAATAATAAATATATTTACTAATAGTTTTATTGAAATTGTATAATTTTGTAAGATGGTTGTTAGTGACTTCACTCACGTTTTTCGTTGTCTAGCCTTTATATTTGATATCAGATGATTTTAGTTTTGATGGATAATTAATAATTATCCAATCATCTATATATGCAATAACAATTACAGTCAAATAACTAGAAAATATTCTATCGTGAATTAACACTAATATTGTTTAATTAAGTAAGTAATATTTGGCTTCTAATACTTGTGATCTTAGTTTAAATGTACTAAATTCATGCATACTAACTATATAAGTTAGTAAATATAATATTATAAAAACCTTTCACATCTTTGCGATAAAAATCCTCATGAATCTTTGGTGTAGATCTCCAACAGGTTTTGCAAGTTTTATACCTTCAATGGGACAATATTCAATGGATCATGGGTATAGATATATGCAAACTTGATAAAAGTATATTACAAATATTAGAACTATAATACACCGTCTTACCTCATATGCTGTTGCTGTAGCTCTCTGACCTGTTTCGGGTGTCACCCATCTTCAAAAAGAACTGATCTCCGGAGTCGTACTTCCTGTTACATAACCTACCTAATTTTCCACTGTTGTCTATTTTTATTTTTTTTATTTGTATTATTTGAGGGTGACTATAGCACTGCGTCTTAAAAAAAAACTATTGTACTTCCCCTCTTCTGTACTAAAGTACCCCAGCAAGCCTTCAACGCCTCCAAGAAGCTCATCACTTTTGCTGGTTCCAGCGGTAAAAGTTTTTCTATGGTTTGCTGAGTGTCCCGAAGCACCTGGCTCTCTGCAGCAAAGTTGCCTTACAAGTTATCAGCAGGTGCAACGGTGTTTCTTCCTCTTTGCAGAATCTGCACAAACCATCATTGATAATGTCCATTCAGGCTCCCTATGTTTTGGGAGAAAGTACTTCCTTTCTCCTTCTTCAGGATAGTCTTCTTCGGGGCCTCAGGTGCACTTGTGAGAGGTTCCCACTAGTTAGCGCTTTTGGACTCTCTGCGCTTCCGGAGGATGGTCTCCAGACTTCCTTCTCCTTACAGGGGAAAATCCCTGAAGCTCTATCGGTGGTATTTTGTCCTCTCCGGCAGAGCACCGCATACCGGAGTAAGGCTATTTACTCAAGGGGGTCGCCTGGTACCCTTGAGACTCCGTTCATAATACAGAAACCCCTGTATCATTCATCCTTCGGCACGGATCGCATAACACCTTAGATTGGGCTGGGATAAAAGGAGGGGATTTGGGGATTAGGAAGGATGGGAAACGAAAGTGTCAGGCCCAGCCATCACCTTCTCCTCCTCTTTCGTTTGTCCCTGCATATAGCAGGTTAACAGGGTAGCCTCGTGAAGGCCGAAAGTTAGAGTTGAGTGTTAGAGGCTATTAGAGGCGCTTAATCACTCCATTACTACCCCCTGTTGTCTACATTTTCTTTATTTAATTATTTTATTTTATTTAGCATTATTTAGTTTAATTCTTTTTCTCTTATTTTCGTCATTGTCAAGTCATCGTTTTATTTTCCTTAAAGGTTTAAATAATATATCGCTTTGATTATGATGATGATGAATATTTAAACCCTTAAGGAAAATGAAACGTCGACTTGACAATGACGAAAATATGAGGAAAAGATTAAACTAAACTGAATAATGTTAAATAAAATAAAATTATGTTAAAATAATTAAATAAATAAAATATATACACCAGTGGGAAATTAGGTAGGTTATATATCAGGAAGTACGACTCCTTAGATTAGTTCTTTTTGAAGATGGGTGACATCTGAAACAGGTCAGAGACCTACAGCAGCAGCATATGAGGTAAGACAGTGTATTGCAGTTCTAATATTAATAATACTAACCTCAATGGTTATAACAAAATGCATGAAAATATATGACGTTTTCACCACAAGCAAGGTGTAATATACTTTCTTTGTGCTGAAAACGTAATATATCTTTCCTCAGTAATCAAGAGTGAATACTATACAATAACTGCATACATAATATGTGGGATATTGTGAAGGTATTTCTAAAAAATAATAATTCTATAAAAATAAATAATAACTAAAACATTGACTTATAAAACTAATAAATAAGAAAAGAAAAAAGTATGTATAGAGGATTGTAAACATGTTGGTGTAGGCTTTGGCTCTAAGGAGACCGTGATCTTAGTCTTTCTCTCTCTCTCTCTCTCTCTCTCTCTCTCTCTCTCTCTCTAATATATATATATATATATATATATATATATATATATATCAGATTGAATTTACGGCCTATTGTTTTTTTAATTAATTTTTTGGATAATTTTTCCAAAGCCCCTTTAGGAACTAGGTAGATTAACTCACCATACGTTTGGTTTTCAATAGGTATATTTTTTCCAACGTTTCGGTCGTCTTCGACCATCTTCAGGGTTTAAACATATATACAATAACTAAAAAAACCTATTAAATATTGTTTAACACACTTAATTATAACACTCAAAGTTCATAAGTACTAAATCAAATGTAAAGATTTAAACTGGCTGGTTGGCATTTCATTTCATGTCAGCAGGTGTCTTTAAATTGTTCTATCATTGTCAAATTCCACGTTTGTTGCGACTGTCCCATGTGCAGCTTCAATAACTTTGTAAAACTTACTGTTTGGTTATTTATATTGGGCCTCATTTCCAATATACTAAGGGCCTCAATAATACTTAATCTGCCATGTTCTCTTTCTTGGTATAATATTTCAGTGTTGTTAGTAAGCATATCCCTGGTCGGCTTCACTTTGTGTAACCTTTCTGTGTGATCTTTAGGTCCTCCTGCAGCTAGGTGCATTGTGAGGCGTCTGGATAAGGTTGTGCTTGTTGCCCCAATGTATGTAGAGTTTAGGAGTTCGCAGTCTCCTATTTTGCAGTGATATCTATACACTACATTGGTGCGCTGTTAATTATTAAAATAGCTTAACGCTAATTTTCTGTTATACTCGTAATTGCAGATTATGTCTGCTTCTGAGCTATTACATTTATTTCTCCAAAAAGCTATTTGTAAGTTCAATAATTTTTGAATTCTGTCGAAAAAGTCAAAAGGACTTTCCGTGTTATGTTGTTTTAATGTTGACATTTCGATTGCAAGGGTGAACCCGTCCCTGCGATCGCTATAACTATTTAATAATGCGGTCTTTAACTCTTCCCAACACGTTATTCTGTTATTGTTTATTGTTGCGGCAGCAGCCCCTTTTATTTTTGCGATTAGGCTAAACATGAGGAATTCGTTTTGAAAATCGTTAGTATCCTTTGTGTTGTAAAACCTTTTCACTAATTTCTCCGCGATTTCTATAAATCTCGTTTGTGTAAATGTTGTGTGTGTACAAAAAATATAAACAAATAAACAAATATAAATTCAAATGATATCACACAAAAAATAAAATTTAATATTGAAATTCAAATATTCAAATATTCAAAATAATGTGATTGATTATACCTTTTAAGGTTTTATCACAAAAAATTGAATATTGAAATACTTTTAATATTTTAATAAAATTGTAATTAGCAACACTTTATCACAATATCCAGAAAACAAATTATCTTTAAGACAGTTCTCTTCAGACAAAGAAAAAGTAACTGTACTTACAAAAGAAGTAGGACGAAGAGCATTGGAAATAGGCATAGGTTTTAATATATATTAATATATTTAATATATATATATATAAGCTCAAAAACGAAGAAAAGCAACACACAGAGAAAGAGATACACTTACAAACTCAAATTTTCGGATGATCCGTCTTCAGGAGAAAATAGAATGGGTAACCAAGCACGACGGAAACACAACGGCAGGAAACCCATTACTGGGAAATGCCAATGGCATTTCCTGCCCTTCTGTTTCCAGTGTGCTTGGTCGCCCATTCTATTTTCTCTTGAAGATGGATGATCCGAAAATTTGAGTTTGTAAGTGTGCCTCTTTCTCTGTGTGTTGCTTTTCTTCGTTTTTGAGCTTATATATATATATATAATTTATATATATATATATATAAATATATATTGTAAATTTAGAGCATGCTTCTTTTATGCATGTTTTGTTGAACGACCTTTGTACTGTGGCATGAATCAATTTCATAGTCGATCTTCAAGTTTTCTCACCTTTGATTTAAATCTGTCTGGTATTAAATACACCAGTTCTCCAAAAGATTATAATCTTAATTAAAGTTACAGCTAGAGAACACAAGAAAAAGGACGAACACTCACGAATCTCGATAATTTCGGCGTCTTGCCGTCTTCAGGAAAGTAGAAAGAAATATATATAGAGAGAAGAAATATATATATAATAAATTCAAAACGAAGGATTTATTTTAAAAAGGATTATTTTAAAAAGTCCGCTGGACTGTTTCTTTAATTATATATAATATATATATATATATATATATTATATCTCTCTGAAACCTATGCCTATTTCCATTTTAACACATTTTCGAAACATGTGTTATATAATATATATATATATATATATATATATATATATATATGATTGGTTGATGCAGACCAAAAAAGCTTGACTCATTTTTCAAGTTGAAGGATTTATGCAAAGTTTAGGACTCCCAATATAGAATCAACAACCAAATATGACTCGCCCATTTCAAAAACCAAATGTGTGCCAAATAATAAATGAGCCACAATTTCTGCCCCTATAACAGCGCTAAAAGGTGACTTAAGTCTTTGGGTGTTCGGGAAACAAAAACTTAAACTAAGTTGAAACCATACCTATTTCTTTTTTTTTAAATTGAAGGAAGTACATTGAAGTTTATAATAAATATAATATTTTCACTTAAACAATTTTATTGTTTAACAGATGATTCTTAACTTAATAAAAACCAATAAAACTTTAAAAAAAAATAAAACTTGTTCGTGTTTTTACTGATATTTTTGTGGTTAAATGAATACAACAGTCCCTTTTTGTTAAACTTTGAAACAAATTCTTTCGTCCAGATTTTTTTGTAAAACTCACGTTTTTGTCTCTTAACTTAACCAAACAATCATTAATTAAAACATTCTTTTTCATTAAATTCGTATGAAAACCCATTAGAAGGGCAAAGCCGAACCTCCTCAGTTATTGAAATGCTTTCTCCGATCGATAGATTGTTTTGGTTGTATTGAATGTTGCTTGATATTTGTAATATAAGTTAACTGCAATCGAATATCACCGATGAATGGTCAACATCATTGGATATAATTGTCTACGTGATGGTCACCTGTGGTTAATTAAGGGAGAAATAACAAACCAAATCATTGTTTGGAAGCTGAATAATCAATGTGCTATTACTGCTATGTAGCCTCGTCATGTAACCTCTCCTTGGCTACACTCGACTGTATTATCCCAATCGTCTAGTGAATAATACAAAACCATATCAGCTGTAGCAGCGCACCTTTCTGTTTTAGACGAGTTATAATAACTTTTGCAGGCTATTCGCTTCCAAAAACAAAGTATTATGTTTGTTATAGTAATAGTTATTATCTTTGGTCCTTTTTTTGTAATTAACAAAAAGAATTCACTTATGAACAATACCAGATGAGAGAACAGACAGAGATTTAATATCATAGTACGAAGTTTAGTGTAAAAGCGTTACATCTTTGAATTTCGTCGAACTAAATGTTTAATAACATAAAAAGTAAGCTTAAAAAAGATGTAATAACCCAGTTTTTTGTTATAATTGTTGTTCAATCGAAGGAAATGTTATTGAAAATTATTTGTTTCTGTCAAGAAGACAGTATAAAACATGATAAGAGCCTGTAATTAATAACTGTGTTCACAGTACAGTCAGATTTTGTTTTCACTACACATATGATAGCGTTTAAAATCAACAAGGTGATCAATATTAGCGGAGACCAATCTCAGAGATGTCTGTAAATCATACGTAAGTCGTGCAGACTTCCTGATCTTCATGGCAGAAAAAATTGTTCACATCCATATATACTTCCAAACATTCTAAAATCCTGATGATGATGCAACAGTGCCTGAAGCATATGTTTCCATTTTGTTACTTATTGAAACAAGTTTGTAAAACATGTAAACGCAGCCAGTTGCATTTTAATGCATTTAATTAGTAAAGATTCCGCTGATCAAGGGCTGCAAAAAATACGTCGAGTGTCGGATGCGTGTTTGAGACTTCTGTAAAGACTTCTTTATAATCTTTAATTATAAATCATGTTAAAACAACATTTTTTCTTCGATGATTATGATTTTTACTTTACTATAAGTAAAGTATAGTGATCGTGAAAAAATTCGATCTCGAGATTTTGACGGAATTACATGTTTTGAGGTCCCAGAAGTCGTTTTATGACGTTTTTACGATGATGTCTGTGTGTGTGTGGGTGGGTGGGTGGGTGCGTGGGTGGGTGCGTGTGTTAGCATTGCTTGTTACCACGCTACGGTCCAGAATCTTTGATGGATCAAGTTGATATTTTACACAAAAATGGGCCCCATTTAGACGAAGATCCCTATTGTTTGGGAAGAATTATGCATGATGGGAAAGTCACTTTTTTTTCCAAAAACCCTTTTTTTTTAAACATTTATTTCTCCTAAACTACTAACCCTAGAGTTTTGAAATTTTGACATTATCTTTGAAGTTACAAATGCAACAAACGAAAAATATATTCAGAATTTTAAGACAACAGGAAATATTTTTTTTTCAATAAAATGTAAAAATTTTGACTTATAATTCAATCTCAAACCTTGTGAGAGCGATACAAGCCATACTGTTTGACGGACAAGAATAAAACTATGCCTACAAATAGAACATTATATGGCAAATGAGTTGAGATATTTTTTTTTGAAATTACTTTCGCTAAAGGGGCGTTACAGTACGATTTGTGTTTTCAGAAAATGTTTTTTTGACGCTAAACGGCTCGTTCAAAAAAAATGAAAATTTGACCAAAAATGGAACAAAAAATTAGCAATTCACAAAAAAAAATTCATGAAGTTTCAATTACGGGAAAGAGCAATAACGATATAAAATCTGTTTGTTTATTCTAGACTAAGAGATCACCTGCTATACTTGTCGAATTTTTTGTATTTTTTTACATTGTTTACATTGACTTAGAAATTTTTTGAGCGAATCCACTGAGATAAAATTGATGTTTCTAATGGAAAAATGAAAATATATTATTGACTTATAAGAGATGTAAGAGGAATAATGATAATGTAGTGCAGGTAAATGATAACACTCATTAAAAAAAAATTCGTATATATGTTATTTGACAAAGGGGAAGGAAAATGATCTTATTAAATACTAAGAAGCCATAAAATTCTCAGTATAATAATTCTGTTAAAAACCAAAAATGTAAAAGATAATTCAAAATATAAATCTTTCGTTTAGAGATTAATAACTGTAATTATCGTACATCTTTAATTAACAAATCACCTTAAAACAACATTTTCTTCGCTGTTTAAGATGTTTTTCAGAGAAAAAAAGGGTATTTTACTGTTTCAAATTTGAAAATTTTACATTAATATTCAATGTAGAAGGATGTCAAGTAAACGATGTAAGAAATCTACTGGCTATTTGAACAATAGCCATGTTCTCTTGTAGGATAATATTTCGTTTCAAGAAATATTCACATTGATTTTTCAAAAATGTTATTACTGCTGTAGTTATACTAATGAAATTATTTGCAAATAATAAATTATTTGTGATGTACAAAAATAAGCTTATAAATTGATATGTCCTTCAATCACTATCTGTACTACCTCAGGAATGACAGGCTAATAATTATATCCCATTTAGATGTTTACGTTATGCTTAAATAATACGTTATGTTTTATATACTCAAGAAATTTGACATTGAGTTACTTATAGTAAAGTAGAGTGTAGGCCACTCCAGATTTTTTACTTTACTATAAGTAAAGTATAGTGATCGTGAAAAAATTCGATCTCGAGATTTTGACGGAATTACATGTTTTGAGGTACCAGAAGTCGTTTTATGACGTTTTTACGATGATGTCTGTGTGTATGTGGGTGGGTGGGTGGGTGGGTGGGTGCGTGGGTGGGTGCGTGTGTTAGCATTGCTTGTTACCACGCTACGGTCCAGAATCTTTGATGGTTCAAGTTGATATTTTACACAAAATTGGGCCCCATTTAGACGAAGATCCCTATTGTTTGGGAAGAATTATGCATGATGGGAAAGTCACTTTTTTTGCCAAAAACCGTTTTTTTTAAAACATTTATTTCTCTTAAACTGATAACCCTAGAGTTTTGAAATTTTGACATTATCTTTGAAGTTACAAATGCAACAAACGAAAAATATATTCAGAATTTTAAGACAACAGGAAATATTTTTTTTTGAATAAAATGTAAAAATTTTGACTTATAATTCAATCTCAAACCTTGTGAGAGCGATACAAGCCATACTGTTTGACGGACAAGAATGAAACTATGCCTACAAATAGAACATTATATGGTGAATGAGTTGAGATATTTTTTTTTGAAATTACTTTCGCTAAAGGGGCGTTACAGTACGATTTGTGTTTTCAGAAAATGATTTTTTGACGCTAAACGGCTCGTTAAAAAAAATGAAAATTTGCTCAAAAATGGAACAAAAAATCTGGAGTGGCCTACACTCTACTTTACTATAAGTAACTCAATGTCAAATTTCTTGAGTATATAAAACATAACGTATCATTTAAGCATAACATAAATATCTAAATGGGATATAATTATTAGCATTGCATTCGTGAGGTAGTACAGATAGTGATTGAAGGACATATCAATTTATAAGCTTATTTTTGTACATCACAAATAATTTATTATTTGCAAATAATTTCATTAGTATAACTACAGCAGTAATATCATTTTTGAAAAACCAATGTGAACATTTCTTGATACGAAATATTATTCTACAAGAGAACATGGCTATTGTTCAAATAGCCAGTAGATTTCTTACATCGTTTACTTAACATCCTTCTACATTGAATATTAAGGTAAAATTTTCGAATTTAAAACAGTAAAATACCCTTTTTTTCTCTGAAAAACATCTTAAACAGCGAAGAAAATGTTGTTAAGGTGATTTGTTAATTAAAGATGTACGATAATTACAGTTATTAATCTCTAAACGAAAGATTTATATTTTGAATTATCTTTTACATTTTTGGTTTTTAACAGAATTATTATACTGGGAATTTTATGGCTTCTTAGTATTTAATAAGATCATTTTCCTTCCCCTTTGTCAAATAACATATATACGATTTTTTTTTTAATGAGTGTTATCATTTACCTGCACAATATTATTCCTCTTACATCTCTTATAAGTCAATAATATATTTTCATTTTTCCATTAGAAACATCAATTTTATCTCAGTGGATTCGCTCAAAAAATTTCTAAGTCAATGTAAACAATGTAAAAAAATACAAAAAATTCGACAAGTATAGCAGGTGATCTCTTAGTTAGGATAAACAAAGAGTTTTTATATCGTTATTGCTCTTTTCCGTAATTGAAACTTCATGATTTTTTTTTTATGAATTGCTAATTTTTTGTTCCATTTTTGGTCAAATTTTCATAATTTATTAACGAGCCGTTTAGCGTCAAAAAAACATTTTCTCAAAACACAATCGTACTCTAACGCCCTTTTAGCGAATGTAATTTTAGAAAAAAATATCTCAACTCATTGTCCATATAATGTTCTATTTATACGCATAGTTTCATTCTTGTCCGTCAAACAGTATGGCTTGTATCGCTCTCACAAGGTTTGAGATTGATTTATAAGTCAAAATTTGTACATTTTATTGAAAAAAAAAATTTTCCTGTTGATATAAAAATTTTGAATATATTTTTCCTTTGTTCCATTTGTAACCTCAAAGATAATGTCAAAATCTCAAAACTCTAGGGTTAGTAGTTTAGGAGAAATAAATGTTTTAAAAAAAAAACGGTTTTTTTGGCAAAAAAAGTGACTTTCCCATCATGCATAATTCTTCCCAAACAATAGGGATCTTCGTCTAAATGGGGCCCATTTTTGTGTAAAATATCAACTTGATCCATCAAAGATTCTGGACCGTAGCGTGGTAACAAGCAATGCTAACACCGCACCCCCCACGCACCCACCCACTTACCCACCCACCCACACACACACAACATCATCGTAAAAACTTCATAAAACGACTTCTGGGACCTCAGAACATGTAATTCCGTCAAAATCTCGAGATCGAATTTTTTCACGATCACTATACTTTACTTATAGTAAAGTAAAAATTAGCAATTCACAAAAAAAAAATTCATGAAGTTTCAATTACGGGAAAGAGCAATAACGATATAAAAACTGTTTGTTTATTCTAGACTAAGAGATCACCTGCTATACTTGTCGAATTTTTTGTATTTTTTGACATTGTTTACATTGACTTAGAAATTTTTTGAGCGAATCCACTGAGATAAAATTGATGTTTCTAATGGAAAAATGAAAAATATATTATTGACTTATAAGAGATGTAAGAGGAATAATATTGTGCAGGTAAATGATAACACTATTAAAAAAAAATGTTATATATGTTATTTGACAAAGGGGAAGGAAAATGATCTTATTAAATACTAAGAAGCCATAAAATTCCAGTATAATAATTCTTTAAAAACCAAAAATGTAAAAGATAATTCAAAATTGAAATCTTTTCGTTTAGAATTTAATAACTGTAATTACGTCATCTTTAATTAACAAATCCCTTAAAACAACATTTTCTTCGCGTTTAAGAAGTTTTTCAGAGAAAAAAGAGTATTTTACTGTTTCAAATTTGAAATTTTACATTAATATTCAATGTAAAGGATGCAAGTAAAACGATGAAGAAATCTACTGGAAACAATAGCCATTTTCGTAGGTTATTTCGAAAAATTTACTTTGGTTTTTCAAAATTTAATGCTGAATACTAAAAATTATTTGCAAATAATAAATTTTTTTGTACAAAATCTTTAAATTGATACCCAACACTATCACTCTTCAAAAACAAAATTTATCCCATTTAGATTTTATGTTATCTTAAAGAGACGTTATGTTTTATAACTCAGAAATTTGAATTAATTACTTATTAAAGTAGAGTGTAGGATCCAGTTTTTTGAAAAAAAAGGGTTTTTCTGTTTTAAAATTTGAAAATTTTACTTTAATATTAATGTAGAAAATGTATTAAATATGAAAAATCCACGGCATTTGAAAAAAGCCATGTTCTTTGTAGGAAAATTTCGTATAAAATGTTCACTTTGGTTTTTCAAAAATGTTATTACTATAACATTGGTAGTTATACCAATGAAATTATTTGCATCAGCTGTGTGATGTACCAAAATAAGCTTATATATTGTTATATCCTTCAATCACTATCTGTACTACCTCAGGAAAGATAGACTAATAATCATATCCCATTTACATGGTTACATCATGCTTAAATGAGACGTTATATATTATATACTCAAGAAATTTGATATTAAGTTACTTGTAGTAAAGTTGAGTGTAGGCCACTCCAGATTTTATATAATGTGATTATAACGGTTTTTATTGTTCTAGACAGAGTATGCATGATTGGTATGATGGTAAATTACATCTTGCATAAATAGTAGTTAAGAACACAAAGTCCTGTTCGGTTTTCTACACCGAATATTATACTATTAATATCACTAATAATTTTACATTTCATAATTTTTTTACTTTACTGTAAGTAAAGTATAGTGAAAATGAAAAAATTTGATCTCCAGATTTTGACAGAATTACATGTTTTGAAGTCCCAAAAGTCGTTTTATGTAGTTTATACGATGATGGTCTGTTTGCGTGTGGGTAGATGGATGGATAAAAGATGGAAAGATTTAAAATTAATGTTTTTAAAATACTAAAAATATTTCAAGTTCTAGATGGGAAAATTTGACTTAAATATTCAATGTAGAAGGAGGTCAGATAAACTATGTAAGAGATCCACTGCCTATTGGAGCAAAAGCCATGTTCTACTGTAAGTGATTATTGCGTAACACGAAATCTACTTCCTCTTTTTTCAAAAATGTTATTACTGCTGTTGTTATACTAAGGATATTATATGCATTAGTGGTGTGATATACAGAAGTAAGCGTATATATTGATAAGTGGATGAATGACTATCTGTACTACGTACCTCCAGGAATGAAAGACCTAATATTATATTGAAAAGTGAAAAAGTGAAAGCTTTATTATTATATTTAGCAGGCGGAATATAAATATACTAAACCATTTCATTTTTCTAATTCATTTCTATGCATAATTAATTGTATTTTTTTTTAAATAGTGATAATAATATATTAAAATGAGCTTGTGGAATAAAATTCAATGATTTTAGACATTAATACATTGGATAAACAGATAGGACCTTAAGACAGCGATTTAAAGTGCATATTCATGATTTAATCAAAAAATAAATAAACGAAAGAAATTGTCAAATTTTTAAAACAATAAAAATGTATTTTTTTTTAGAAAAATGTAAAAATCTTGATCTATGATTGCATGTGAAAGCTTTTGAGGAGGCAGAAATCATTATGTTGTAAATTAGTTTGGTATTTTTTTTTTACTTATAGTAAAATTAAGTGCAGGCTGTTCCAGATTTGTTACAATGTTATACGATTTGGCATAAATAAAACGAAAACTTTTTAGTACGGAATCGATCAAATTAAATAAAGCCAGTAAAACAAAAGTCCTCTTATCAAGGTATAAACTGGGTGAAAAGAAATGTTTAAAATAGTTGAATTCAATATAATTCATGGGTCTCTATTTAGTCTAAAAATGATGATTCACGCAGAATGAAGTCCCTTCATTTCCCGCCAACAGTACATAATGCGCATGTCTTTTCTATCGTATGATTATTTCAACCAATTATAGGCTCTCATTATTTCACGTCATTTTAATATTCAATTACCTTGCTA
Source organism: Hermatobates lingyangjiaoensis (assembly GCA_026182355.1). Lineage (NCBI taxonomy): Eukaryota > Metazoa > Arthropoda > Insecta > Hemiptera > Hermatobatidae > Hermatobates > Hermatobates lingyangjiaoensis. The sequence goes on along the minus strand of JAPFBL010001165.1, from coordinate 5,784 downwards.
TTCGATGTCCATTTTATTTGTAACAGTTTGAAATTAATTCAAATGTGGCCTTATTGAGAAATTTAGTTTAATACCTGTGTTTAAAAGATTACATTAATTGAAAAATTTAGTTTAATATATGTTTTAAATATGTGTTTACATTGATTAAATGACAATGCAAGAATACAGAAGCTGTTGAACATCATTATTAAAGTCAGTGGAAATATTTTATTAATTTTCTTTTCAATATCACAAGTGCATTACTTGTTCTTTAGACTATCTACGCTTATCTAGTAATATTGCATTTTGAACATCATTTATATTATTTTTATATCATTCTTATTTTAATAATTCTTATATAGTTCTATACAATTTATATTTATTTTCACTTTACCAGGAAAATAGAATACTTTATAACCACCATGTATATAATGCAAAAGTTCACCGTGTGAGTTTTTTGGGCTCAACAAATTTGTCAAACTGAATCAATATGATTATTTCTATAAGAACATTCAAGAAACATATTTTAATATCTTTGTAAACAGTTATTTAGTGTATTAGTTATACCTCTTTTTCATAATTTGCCTTAGTAATTTCTGGCCTTAAATAATGTTATATCTTATTTTTTTCTCTTTTTCTGTATTGTTGTTTTTAAATTATTTACTTTATTACTATGAATGGAAGCTGTATTTCACATCATACAAAGAATTTAAACTCTGTATCTAGAAACCCTTGATCACATTATATCTGAGCCGTTTATTTTGAAAGTGGCCTAATTCCATTTTCCAAAAAAATTTAGCTAGCTATTTAAATAATTACATTTTTACGTTATCTTTACCTTTTGCAGCAAATTGTACAAAATTTATTTAAAATTACTAAGAATTTTTATAACAAAAATTAGTTGATAAATAAAATGACAATATTTTTAAATTTTGTAAAACGCAAACCCTTAAATATCTCGATTTTAACATAAATGGAATTAGGCCACTTTCAAAATAAGAGGCTCATCTGTATTCGAAGCAGTCATCTCAGAATGGACAAAGATTTCTGTCAACTCATACCTAAAACTATAGAAGTGAGGAATACTTCTCCATTTACATTTACGAAGGTCATTAATGAACATAAAAGCTGACGTTAAATTGAGTGACAACAATGGCATGACAGCAGTATGTCACATACTATTAGAACAGTATGACTGTAGAGCCTACGAGTCCGATGAGTTCAGGTCCTCAGTAAAATCATTAATTTTAATTAGGTCCTCATAAAAATCATTTTTATCAGATGTCACTATTCTAATAACTAATAAAGCGATTACACTCAAATCTAAACAAATGACACATATTGATTAAACGTAAAGAGCACAAAACATCAGTTGGTGCTTAATGTGTTTGTTATTATGTTTACTTATAGTAAAGTTGAGTGTAGGCCACTCCAGATTTTTTTTTAAATGTTTACTTGCTTTTGTTTAATAACAAAAGCGAAATGCGAATTTCTGCGAAATAAAAACTAAATCTTCTTTGAAGTATGAGCCACAATTCTAACACTTCAGACCACTTAAACTGTTTTCAAAACTTTCACTATTACATACAATCGATATTATTATTATTTATACTAGTATATCTGTGTTTTTATTAACTGGTTCTAAAAAAGTTTTATTACCGAAAAAACTTAAAATAAAGTCATATTTGAGTTATTGTTTAAATGAAAAGAGGTAGACAATTGATGACAAATAATTGCAACCTTCAAAGAGACCTAAAAAACAATAGAATAACATGAATGAAGAAATACTAAAAAAAATAAAAATAATTGAAAGGAAGTTGAAGTGGGAATTAATTGTATTAGAGATATGGTCTGTTGTTTAAAACAAGGGGGGGCTGGAATGATTCAATTCATTAAAAAAATAAAGGGGGTTAAGATTGGTGGAGCTATGTGACACCAATCAGTGCTCAGGGGAGAGTCTGTCGCCAGAACAGGCTTATAAAGGGGATGAATCAGTCTACCAATTCATACTGTGCTTTGGTATTACTTTGTTATTTTATTTAGGACAGCAACATTACAAAATATTGTGTAATGAATAGGCTTAAGTCAGCAACAATGCACGGAGGGCATTTATTGTATAGTAATCCCTCCTACTTCGTGGGGGTTATATTCCAGATGCACCCGCGAAATGGGAATTTCTGCAAAATAAAAACTAAATCTTCTTTCGAAGTATGAGCCACAATTCTAACACTTCAGACCACTTAAACTGTTTTCAAAACTTTCACAATTACTATTCACTATTACATATAATCGATATTATTATTATTTATACTAGTATATCTGTGTTTTTACTTTACTATAAGTAAAGAATAGTGATCGTGAAAAAATTCGATCTCGAGATTTTGACGGAATTACATGTTTTGAGGTCCCAGAAGTCGTTTTTGACGTTTTTACGATGATGTCTGTGTGTGTGTGGGTGGGTGGGTGGGTACGTGTGTTAGCATTGCTTGTTACCACGCTACGGGCAAAATAAAAACTAAATCTTCTTTGAAGTATGAGCCACAATTCTAACACTTCAGACCACTTAAACTGTTTTCAAAACTTTCACAATTACTATACATGTAAGTACATGTACATATCCTTGTACATGCGGCATGCATGTATAGTACAGCTTATATGCAATACTGAAATATATATTTTGGTATTTTTATACACTTTTAAAGCTGTTTTAATGAAAAACAATCTGCAGAAGATATTTATGTATTAACAGGAAATAAAATAGTCCGCAGCAAATAGCTTACTATAGTTGTTCTGACCAGCTGGCCTTTCGTCGGGTTCTTCTTCTGGTAGTGGTGGTGAAGTCTTTTCAAGTTTCTTTTTTACTATATACATAGTAATAACAAAGTACACTGTACTGACTATTTAGTTTATTCATTTTGAAATAATAAAACGACTTGAAAACATAAGTTATCATTATTAAATGAAAATAAAGAAACTCGAATGGCCATGAAACATTGCCAAAAAAAGAAATATCTGCTTTAAAAAACATTTATTTAGTTTTGAACACCTATGCTACAGTGAAGCCACCATAGTTAAAGCCCTGAATTAGGAGGGATTACTATATAATCTATTCTAGGATATCAATCAAACAATGTTTAAGTTACTTTTCTCCATTTTGTTTAGGGCTACAAAGAACCTAGGTTGACTAAGGGCCACCTCAAGTTATACATTCTCAATAAAAACTATTCACTAATGTTCTAGACGCATCAACAACCTCACCAGTTAAGCCTGTTTACCCTGGTTTTTCGAGTATGTTTAAATGCAAGAAATGTATTTAATTACATTCTTTATTTATCTCTTTTAGCTATAATATATTTATAACAAAATCAATAATATATCAGCATTTTGATGAAATAAATGTATTAGGAGTCGGTATTCGTTCAATTTTCTAGGTTCAAAAATCAAACTCTCATTGCCGACATTTCAGTTTTATTTTAAAACTTTTTTCATAGGCATTATTTAAACGAACTAACAATCCTAACTGGTTGGAACCTTCAGTTTAGTCAAAGGTTTCGACCAGTTAAAGATTGTTAGTTCGTTAAATAATACATGCATAGGGTTAATATCACTGAGGTTAGTATGATTTATATTAGAAATAGGTAAAACCGTATACCTCGTAAGATGATCATAGTTGCGATCGAAGATGGACAACGTCTGAAAGCGCTCCAACGACTCCATGATCATCTTACGAGGTATGACGGTTTTACCTATTTCTAATATAAATCGTTAAATAATGCCTATGAAAAAGGTTTTAAATAAAAATCGAAACGTTGGGAACGAGAATTTGACTTTTGAACCTAGAAAATTGACCGAATCCCGATTATATAATACACCTATGGTATAATGTAATACCATATACGTATACATATAATTTACTATAATAACATGATTTCGCAATAAACAAGTAAAATAATAATCAATTTTAAACCACAGTAAGAAATCAGAAAACAGAATAAGATCCTTCAACTGTAACAAGTGATCTTCTTCAGTTGAGTTGACCGTACTCCGTACTCTGAGTTGAGATTTGACTCTGAGAAAGACCGCTTCGTACGGTTGAAAGATCTTAGTCTTATTTCTTATTTCATACATTTTTTGGAAGTTGATATATATTATAATATGAATTAAACACCACAATAATCAAATATATATTAATTAATATGCTCTAAGGCCTTTCGTTACAATATCATCAGAGAGCTAAATGAAACAATCGTTTGTTTCATTTAGCTCTCTGATGATGTTGTAACGAAAGGCCTTAGAGCATATTAATTCATATTATTTGATTATTGTGGTGTTTAATTCATATATTATATCAAGTGTTATTGTTGATTATTAATTTCTATATTATAATATATAGGTAAGAGGTATTGAGAGGTAAACAGATATATTTCTTTTTATGACGACCATATTGCGAGCCCAGTGACAACGTACTCGCCTCTGACTGATAGGTCCGTGGTCCAATACGGTCCTTGATTTATTAACGCGGGAGGTGAATAAATCTGAGCAAGTCGTCCCTCATAGAGGACGTTAAGCCGTTGGTCCCGAGCCTGTAGGTTGTCAGATACTCTAAATACACTTGAGTTAGGCAAAATTTAGAACTGATCACGAAAAGCGAATATTTGACCTATGTGTGCTCTGTTGTGGGACTGCATCCGAAACCTAATCTAACCAGTTACGTGCGGAGAGGTTCTTGATAGGTGAAGCACTGACTTCGTCCCAGTCAGATTTAAATCCTGTAGTCACAAGTGCCCCTTACCTCGAGTCAGGAGAACTGCAAGCCTCACTTAGTAACTGTTCGCAGCAGTTTTATGGTCACTCAGAACAAGAAATATCCACATACCATTGCTAACAAAAAAATATTTAGTATGTAAGTTTTATATGGATAGCTTTTCAAACAGTCTGCGTCTAAATTTATATACATACATCACTAACTAGGCTATTAAAAATTTCATTATCTACAAATAAAATGTTCGACATGTTTAAATCATTAGTTGTGCAATCCGTAATTGTGTGGTATTTACACATTCTGAGGTAAAATGGATAAACAAACAAAAGTCTCCCACACAAATGAAGTTTTATTCAACAACAGCAACGCGTTTCGAACACTTTGTGTTCATCATCAGGAAGACACTACATTCTTTGGTGTCTTCCTGATGATGAACACATAGTGTTCGAAACGCGTTGTTTTTGTTGAATCAAACTTCATTTGTGTGGGAGACTTTTGTTTTTTTATCCATTTTACCTCAGAATGTTCAACATTTATTTCTCTCTGATACATTTTGCGATTACTAAAATCATAAAAACTGTAAAAGTGTGGAATTGACATTTGATTATTCTTAACACTCATCGGCACCTTTGATCGGTTGTTTGTACTGCTATTTGTTTATATTTTAATCATGGTCATCCACATTATCGGACTAATAGAAATTTTTAAAAGTTGTTCTTTTCAAACCATGGGTATAACTATAAGTCATAGATACCCTTTCGACTATTAGTATAATTAAATTAGTTTTTATTTAATACAATGATTATAATAAGTTCTGATTTATTTAAAATTTTAGCTAAATATTTTACAATTAAGAAATGATAAAACATGTATAGCGTTGTTTTAAAGAAATTCATCATTATAAAATATTCAATGCATATTTTTTTATGAGTCCAGAAAAATTCATGAAAAACAAGGTAAATAAAAGAGGCTATTCTTGTTAAACCAAGTTTTCACACTTTTTTCACAGTTAATGAAATGTCCTAATGTTATAATATAATATT
>JAPFBL010001164.1:0-29795 GCA_026182355.1 Hermatobates lingyangjiaoensis | reverse complement strand
TACATCGAAAAGTTGATATAAGAACGAGTATTTCAATTCTAGTAGGTTTCTTTTAACCAGTTGACGTTTGTTTATAATTCAATGTTTTTCAAACGTTTCTCATATACCTGACGATGACCCATGGGGCCGAAAACTTGTTGGATTAATTTAGTTTAATTGTTAATTAAATATAGATTTTCATTGTCAAGTGTTTTTAGTCTTCTAGTCGCAACCACATATTATTACATGACTTCTGAACGTTGTTTGCTAGTTTGCTTTCGCAATTATCACCTCCATAAACGAGATCGTGATGACGAGGAAATTAGAAGCTATGACTAAAAAAGTCATGAATGCAGAATCTGCCATTAAATTCAACACAATATATATATATATATAACAATTAAAAGAAACGGTCCAGCGGACTTTTTTAAATAACATAAATTCAAAACAAAGGAAACACACAGAAATACACAGACATAACTGTTTCTGTTATATATATATTATATATATATATATATAATATATATTTATATATATATATATAATATATATATATATATATATATATATATATATTAAATATATAATAATAATATATAATATATATATATATATCACTCAAAATTCCAAAAAAACGATCCAGACTGGACACAAATCAGCTCAAAAACGAAGAAAAGCAACACACAGAGAAATGTAAGTGTGAGTTTGTAAGTGTATCTCTTTCTCTGTGTGTTTCTTTTCTTCGTTTTTGAGGTTATATATATATATATATATATATAGGTGTGTTCTCTAATCGGGGTTCGGTCAATTTTCCAGGATAAAAAATTAAACTCTCGTTGCCAATGTTTCGGTTTTATTTAAAACCTTTTTCATAGGCAGAAGTAGAATTTTTTAACTAATAAAATGAAATTTACATTATTTAAAGGAACAACAATGTTAACCGGACAAAACCTTCGACTAGACTGTTAAACTCTCGTTGCCAACGTTTCGGTAAAACCAAACGTTGCCAACGTTGGCAACGAGAGTTTAATTTTTTATGCTGGAAAATTGACCGAACCCCGATTAGAGAACACACCTATCCTATCAAACGGTCGATATATTATTGAATCTGTTATATATATATATATGAAATAAAAGTAACAAAGAATAATTTAATTTAAACAAAATGCGCAAGAAACAAACATCAAGAAAGACATACACGACACACACCAATAAAAGTTTAATAATGGACTTGGGACATCTGTAAACGTGTATATCCAACTCAATTCGGACACACAATTACGATTACGATACGGATTACAATACTTTGCTATTCCAGTACAGTAATTCTTATAAATACCGTAATTAGGATTTCATAAGGCTGTTGGTTTCTTTGTCTTATAAACAGTGTCTGTAGTAATGGAGAGTTGAATGTAATAGAGAAGCCATTAAACTTATGAGCAGGAAAATTGAAAATTAGAGAATACCTTTTCCAATCATAATAAAAACTTTCCAGAAATCTCTTTCGATCTGACAGTCCAGCCACATATCAAGGTTCACGCGCACTACTCTCGCGTATATGAGTTATCAAGAACAAACATACATTTCTATTATTTTATTTATTCGAAGTTATAATTTTTTTTATCTAATTTCTAATTAATGTTGTTTTTTAAAGTCTGTTTGGTGTTTGTTGACATTTACGCTTGCTGAGAACACTATACCAGATTACTTATAGTTCAAGGACACAGTTTAGTGACCTCTCGATTTTCCGCTTGACTGGTCAAATTTAATTATTTCTGCCTTCTCTTTTTAAATTACCTATATGTGTTTTTATTTTCTATTACATTGCTTATTTAAGAGTTTATTCAGTCCTCAAGATCTCAAAGGTTTACTTAGTATCAGTTCAAATGCTTCAGATCGTAGTTTTCTTCTCCACTAACTCACAGTTCCAGTCAGCACGTTCTGCATGCATCTAGTATTGCAGTTGGGTTTCTGACTCTGACGAAAACCGCTTGTTACGGTTGAAAGATCTTAGTCTTTTTTTCCCATTTCATATTTCCCAAACTTATGAGAAGGAAAATTGAAAATTAGTGAATAATTTTCTAAATGATATCAACAGATCTTCTCGGTATTTACACAATCAGTTCTTACTGATAAAGATATTATTAATATTTAAATTATGATACTAATCAACATTACCGTATCAATTGTCTTTTAACCGCTTTACCAACCTTTTTTTTTTTACAAAAACGTTATTTTTTCAGACCAATTTTTTTTTAAGTTCTTTACTTTATGCTGAATACGTAATTCAAGTCTATTTTTAATTCTTCGTCTATTTTTGCATGCAACAGTAATTTGAAATTACCCCTTTCGGTAGAGACGAAATAATTTGCCACTACACAAATTTCGATTTTTTTTAAGCACAGTTTTATTTATTTTTTTGTCACCAAAAATTAAAGTAATGAAGAATACACAATTGATTGTTGAAGTTTGATCTTTATTCAGAGGAAAAAGAAAAAGAAAAGAATTTACAATCAAAAGAAATTACAGTCTGATGCGTGATATTTATTAAAAAAGACAACGTCCTTTATTTCTCAGCATCTACTATATTTGATAAGTCTACAGTCTCCTAGTACTTTGTTCGACTAGTATGCGATTTCTGAGTGCTATAATAGACAAACATCCTTTATTTCTGAGCACCTACTATATTTGATAAGTCTACAGTCTCCTAGTACTTTGTTTGACTAGTATGCGATTTCTGAGTACTATACTAGACAAACGTGTCCTTTATTTCTGACTATCTACTATATTTTAATAAATTAGACAAGTCTGCGAATTCTTAGAACTTTGTTTGATTAGTTCGTGATTTCTGAGTTGGCAAGTTTACGCTCTCCTAGCACTTTTTCGACCTGTCTGCGATCTTTTGAGTACTATACTTGGGATAAGTCTACTATCTCGGAGCCTCTAACCACCTAAAAATGACTTGTTTTAGGTTGCTTCACAATACCTGACATCCTGTGTCCAGATCAGCGTAGTAACCAGAGCTTTTGAGTACTATACTTGGGATAAGTCTACTACCTCTGAGCCTCTAACCACCTAAAAATGACTTGTTTTAGATTGTTTCACAATACCTGACATCCTGTGTCCAGATCAGCGTAGTAACCAGAGCTTTTGACGCTTCGACAGCTGAACTCAGTTCTGGGGATACTTGGCAACACTGGGAAGTCGACTCCGGGACGTCCCATTACTCCTGCAACACCACCAAATCGTCCTTTACTATCACTCATAGACCACACATTATCTTAAATATGTGTTTATATATTTTAAAGACGAAAAAAGTTATCCATAAAGACCCAATAATACTGCAACTTGCATAGAACAAAACACTCACTACGACTGTTATAAATACTTTCTTTTGTTTTGTTTTCAGCGCAGTTTATATTCATACTAGACGACCCGTGACCTGTTGAGTCACTCAGTGTTAAGAAATTATAGCGACAATTAATAATATGAATATACTGAATGTAATTGACAGGAATAACTGTTATTCCTATTTCTTGTTATTCAGTTATGAAAACAAAGATTCTTATTTGGCTCCAAGCTTTTATTATTGTATTCTTAACATGATTTAAGATATATACACAGTAAGTATATTTAGTAAAACAAAAAATCATTTACAAGTAAAAAAATCATTTATTTTATCATATCACATTATTGAAAATTGAACCAAATTTAGCTGATACCTGTTTCTTAACGGGTTTCTCATTTTTTCTAAATAAAACTCTCGTTATTTCGTCTACACAATAAAGTACATCTCCTATAGTCGACATGTTTCGAATGATCAATATTCAGCATCAGGACGATGAATGATGAATGATCAGAACGATGATTGATGAATGATCAGAACGTCCTGATGAATGTTGATAATTCAAAACATGACTATAGGAGATGTACTTTATTATTTTGTAGACGAAATTACGAGAGTGTTATTTAGAAAATTTGAGAAACTTGTTAAGAAACAGGTATCAGCTAAATTTGGTGTCATTTTCAATCATGTGTGTGTCAAAGAAGGACTGCTACCAAAATTTATTACTTCAATAAATAAAGCATCAATACAAGGTATATACACAATCAAGCATATTTAAAACAAAGAAAACCTGTAGACTTAATATTAGATATATTTTACACAACATAAAACAAAATTAATGAAAGGAATGTGTCTTTACAATATTACCTTAGAACATTCGTATTTAAGCTGACATTTGTGTTCAAGTTTGATCCCTAAAATTATTCATTTAAACCATAATTAATAATTTATTAGATATACTTTGGGGATTTTATACATCTGTTTAATACGAAAGTTCCAAATACGAATTTTAAATCAAAGTGTTGGCTTTGAAAGTTTGATTTGAAGCTGGAAAACTGACCGATTCTTGATAAATATAATTTGTTTTTTATACACGTGTAATAAGAATTAAAAGTAAATACATGAAATAAACAATAAAATTTCCAAAAATGGGACTCAGTTCTTTCGTAGAAAATAACTTATCACTAATTTTCACTTGTTGACCAGTTGAGAGAATTTGCTTTTCATTCTTCTTTCTTTTTAATACCGTTATTTGTAAATTCATATATTACTCACTGTTTTCTTTAATACTTATTTGAATGATTCAGAATAAACTGAAATTAACAGATATAAAAGTTTCAGCTGTGTGCAAACATTTAAACAAGAACATTAAACTTTTATAAGTATATAGATTTTGTTAAATTTATTTATTTGTTGAGGGTGATTATAGTACTGCGTTCTAAGAACTATTGTACTTTCCCCCTTTCTGTACTATAGTACTCCAGTTAGCTTCAACGCCTCCAAGAAGCTCAGCACTTTTGCTAGGTCTAATGGTAAAAGCTCTTCTATGGTTTTGTTGAGTGTACCGAAGCACCTGCTTCTGTGTAACACAGTGGCTTGACAATAAGCCAGCAGATGCAGCAGTGTTTCTTTCTCAACTTTGCAGAACCTGCACAAACCATCATTGCTAATGCCCATTTTCCGCTGATGGCCATTAAGTTTGCAGTGACCCGTTAGAAAACCAGTTAAAATCCTTAGATTATTCCTGCTCCTTTCCATACAATCAAAGATTTGCCTATTCTCAAACTTATTGAGAAGTAGGTTAGGTTAGGTTAGGTTACAGTGGCCGTCCCGAAGAGAACACACGTAGGCCGCAAGCCGGCCCCTTGTGATACCACAAAGAGAAATTGAGGCTATTCTCCCCCGTCACTGGTCCACTCGAACCATTTCGAGAGAACAATAAATCTAGACAGATCCCTGATACCAGTGGATGCTAAGTTCTCAAGATTGTCAAAGAAGTACTCTCCCAGTGCCTCTTTCCTTCTTTGAGCCAGACCAGAGCATTGACAGAGAAAGTGAGAAATCGTCTCTTCCTCTTCCTCATCCTGGCACGCCCTGCAAAAATCCCTCGCCTCCAATCCTAATCTGGTGGCGTGTCTACCTACGAGCCAGTGTCCCGTGGAAACAGCGATCACATTGGCTACATCTCTTCTATTCTTGGAAAGAAGATCCTTCGTTCTTCTGGAATTACAAGAAGGCCATAACTGCCTTGAAATAAGACACGTGTCCTCATCAGACCACCTTTGCCTGATGCGTTCATCAATTCTTTGTCTTATCCAAAGCTTTATTGAGAAGTATCTTTGATTGTCTGTGTCCTTGAAGAGAATCCCGGTATTGCTTCCTGTTTTCTCTATCCCCTTTCCTACGGAGTTCTTGTATAATGTGTTGTCCTACATCACAATATAGTTCTGGACCCATATGCAGTTTCTGAGAGGCTTCCCTCACAAGTTCAACTGCTCGCTATTTTGTTAAATATAAAAAACCTTCTAAACGCAGAAAGAAATTCATAAATGAGACTTTTGATTTTTCAGTTAAATATCGAATATTGTTTAAGTTACACAACTAAAGAATGAGTTGAGAAGAACCGTAGACTTAAGGTATTATGATGGAGTTGAGAGAAGAGTATAAGAGATGTAGTTTCAAAGGCATAAAACGAAAATAAGAAAATAAAAAAAAATATGATTGACCAATACAGAATAAAGAAATATATAGCTTATGACCAGAGTAGATATCATGTAAGAATCTTACCGAAGTTTCCGCTAAAACGTCATCAGGTGAGGGAAAAGCTATTTCCTCTCTTCTGATGACACTTTAATGGGAAATGAAAGAATGTGAGCGACAAGACAGAATTGTTGTTTCTCAAGTGTATTTCAGAACTCTCCTAAATCTGAACGCATCAGACTTCAATCTTTCAGCATAGGTATATATATATATATATATATATAAAGATTTCACATAAACACGTGAAATAACAATCAATGATAAAACCACATTAAGAAATGGGAAAACAAGACTAAGATCTTTCAACCGTAACAAGTGATCTTCGTCAGAGTCAAAAACCCAACTGAGGGTTTTTGACCTCAGTTTTGACCACCTCAGTTGGGTTTTTGACTCTGACGAAGACCGCTTGTTACGGTTGAAAGATCTTAGTCTTGTTTTCCATTTCTTTTGTGGTTTGATCATATATATATATATATATATATATATATATATACAACAGATTCAATAATATATCGACCGTTTGATAGACTAGGTTCAAAACTCAAACTCTCATTGCCAACGTTTCGGTTTTATTTTAAAACCTTTTTCATAGGCAGAAGTAAGAATTTTTTGACTAAGGAAATGAAATTTGCATTATTTCAAGAACAACAATCTTAACCGGCCAAAACCTTCGACTAAACAGTCTAGTATATATACTAGTATATATATATATATATATATATAATATATATACAGTTCAAAAACGAAGGAAAGCAACACACAGAGAGAGAGAGAGAGAGAGAGAGAGAGAGAGAGAGAGAGAGAGAGAGACACTTACAAAATCAAACTTTCGGATGATCCGTCTTCAGGAGAAAAGAGAATGGGCGACCAAGCACGCCGGAAACACAATGGCCAGCGAAACGTTTTTTCGAATATTAAGTATATATATATATACGTCCAACATATACGAGTATACGTATAAAAAGATTTCACATAAACATGTGAAATAACAATCAATGATCAAAACACAATATGAAAATGGGAAATCAAGACTAAGATGTTTCAACTGTAACAAGCGGTCTTCGTTAGAGTCAAAAACCCAACTGAAACACTAGATGTAGAAAACACACCATTCTAGATTCTCAACCCCTCACTACTTGTTTTCTGCATCTAGTGTTTCAGTTGGGTTTTTGACTCTGACGAAGACCGCTTGTTACGGTTGAAAGGTCTTAGTCTTGTTTTCCCATTTTCATATTGTGTTTGATCATTGATATATACGTATATATACTGGTGATGCATAATTTTATGAAGTGTATATACGTCATTAGCAGTGAAAGTACTAAAAATAAAAAAAATTTTAAACTGAAAAGTTTCCTAAAATAATCAGGTACTGCTTAACTAAAAGAGTTTCTAAACAAAGCAGGTATTATATTGCATCTGAAGTACTGACAGAAGTTGTTTTGTTTTTGAAATACGATTTCTCAGTTTAGTGTTTTTAATACGCCGTCGGATAAGGTGATTGTTTTGTAAACAAACAGAAAGGAGCAGAGCTCTTTGATGAGTCATGCCTGATTGGAGTTGATTGTAATACAGAAGATCCCCACTGACATGCGCAAACCGTTTTACCCCATAAAAACGTTCACCAAGGCCTTTCTCTTTCGTTTGACCTTGAACTTATTCTGTGCTGCTCCTCCAATGGAATCCTCTCACTCGCTCTATCTCCTTTCCCTTTCATTTCGGCTCTGCGCTCACAATCAATCTAAAACAACCTCCGGCCCATTCAATAATCTCTCACAACTTATACAATTTTTGTAATGAAAACATTCAAAATTAATAAATCTGATATTCAAATAATTTGATTAATGTATTTATTTATTAATGATTTATATTAACAATATATATATATATATACACTTTAACACAGAGAAAAGAACACAGAAATACACTACAGAACTCACTTCGATATTTCGACATCCGTCGTCATCGGGAAGAAGTGCGAAGTACTCGTGTTGAGAAGCAAACTGCTACTATATATATATATATATATATATATATATATATATATATATATATATATATAATGAGTACCGCCCTGTCTTCCTGCGGGACTCTTCGCTCTTCGCTCTTCGCACCTCCTGATGACGACGATTGTCGAAATATCGATGTGAGTTATGTCTGTGTCTTTCTGTGTGTTTCCTTCGTTTTTTATTTTATTATATATATATATATATATATATATATATATATATATATATATATATATATATTCATTCTATGTGTCACAGTTTATTTTAAGTGTATATATATATATATAAATAAGTTCGGTTTTTACTCTGACGAAGACCGCTGGTTACGGTTGAAAGGTCTTAGTCTTGTTTTCCCATTTCTTATTGTGGTTTGATTATTGATATATATATATATATATTAATATAATCGAATGTTTTCCTTATCTCGATCAAATATATAACACACTATTTTTCTTTTTATCGAGGTTTGGTCTAGCTTCAATAATGCAACACCTTTAAGACGACGTTTCGTCTATATTTGTAGACATCTTCAGAGCTACATCAATACAGAGTTTAATACATGTTTCATGTTATTGTAAGAACATGTTCTTAATCTGGCTTCAATAATACAACACCTTTAAGCCAAACCTCGATAAGAAAGAAAAATAGTGTTAAATATATGTGGTCGAGATTAGAAAACATATTTATAATATATATATATATATATATATTAATATAATCGGATGTTTTCCTTATCTCGACCATATATATATATCACTATTTTCTTTTTTATCGAGGTTTGGTCTAGCTTCAATAATACAACACCTTTAAGCTGACGTTTCGTCAGTAGGCGCATTTTCTGGACTACATCAAATACAGAATTTAATTACAATAACAGGAAATGTAATTATATTAGATTATTCAATTAATATACATAATTATCTTGGTATTTTTCTATAGAGAAATTTTCTATATTTTCTATAAAAAATATAGAAACATCTATAGAAAAATATCCAGGTAATTATATATATTAATTAAATAATGTAACATAATTACTTTTCATGTTATTGTAATTAAATTCTGTATTTGATGCAGCCCTGAAGATGTCTACAAATATAGACGAAACGTTGGCTTAAAGGTGTTGTATTATTGAAGCTAGACCAAATCTCGATAAAAAAGAAAAATTGTATATTAATATGTTTATTTATAGATTAACCAATTAAAATAATTTGGTCATATATCAGACTAACTACATATAAGATCTAAATATATGGTCTAAAATTACAAATTTAATTATAGGATATAAGACAGTTCGAAATTAAATAGTGATCATCAACTAATGTATAAAATTGTCTTAAGAAATAACAGGAAGCTCTTGAGAAACAACTGATGATTGATGTCTCAAATAATATGCTGCATCAGCAGTAATCATCAGTTAAAGCAAATTAATAAAATTCAATTACAATGCACAAAGGTTTGTTGTTTGTTCTGCAATGCCCACACTTATAGGTTTTCACCTTTTAATGCTGTTCTAGGGGCGAAATGTATGGCTCATTTATTATTTGGCACCCATTTTAGTAATGGGTGAGCCACATAATAAGTCTCATTTTATATTGAGTGTTCTACAATTTGTCTGACTGTAGTGGATTTAGAGGAGGGGGGATCATTGATGAATAGGTACCTGATATCGTACAGGCTCAAGAACGATGGCTTAACGCCATCTACGAGGGATGATATGCTCAAATATTTGAGCCACCAGCTTCAAAAAATAGAGGCTAGAGTGAGAATCGAACCCGGGATCTACCAGTCGAGAGACAAGCACGCAAGTCAATGGACTACCATGACCGCTTATGCAGGTAGAATTGTTCACAAACCATAACTTGCAATGTCTCCTGTGCCATATGCATGTATCTCTCACTCTCAAATAATTTTCTCATTTTAACAAAGGGCAAAGTGTCTACTACACTCTCTCTCTCTCTCTCACTCTCTCTCTCTCTCTCTCTTTCTCTCCTTTTCTCTCTCTCACCCTCTCCCTCCCTCTCGCACCCTTTCTCTCACCCTCCCCCCTCTCTCTCTCACCCTCTCCCTCCCTCTCGCACACTGTCTCTCACCCCCTCTCTCTTTCTCTCCTTTTCTCTCTCACCCTCTCCCTCCCTCTCGCACCCTTTCTCTCACCCTCCCCCCTCTCTCTCTCACCCTCTCCCTCCCTCTCGCACACTGTCTCTCACCCCTCTCTCTTTCTCTCCTTTTCTCTCTCTCACCCTCTCCCTCCCTCTCGCACCCTTTCTCTCACCCTCCCCCCTCTCTCTCTCACCCTCTCCCTCCCTCTCGCACACTGTCTCTCACCCCTCTCTCTTTCTCTCCTTTTCTCTCTCACCCTCTCCCTCCCTCTCGCACCCTTTCTCTCACCCTCCCCCCTCTCTCTCTCACCCTCTCCCTCCCTCTCGCACACTGTCTCTCACCCCCTCTCTCTTTCTCTCCTTTTCTCTCTCACCCTCTCCCTCCCTCTCGCACCCTTTTCTCACCACCCCCTCTCTCTCTCTCTCTCAGGCAGACAACGACTGAGTTTAGTTTATATGCATATATGAGGATAGCATAACCTAAAATACATCAAAGCAGAGCCAGCCAGCTGACCTTTAGAATATTCAAACATAATAAAACATTAGACCCAATATTTTGGTCTTGTTATAATAAACCAATGTTTTAAAATGTTCCAGTACATTTTTGTTTTTATTAAATTAAAAACTGATTTTTTTATAATTTATTTCAGCATACTTAATAAACTGTTAATAAAAGAATATTTTGTTATCTTTTTATTTTAAATGTAATGAAATTATTTCATAATTACATTTGTAAAAACTATTAATTGTTTGAAAATTAACACGTACATTATTATGTATTTTAAGTACACGTGGGTCAGGTGGGGGTTCACAGATGGCCAAGCAGCTCTCGGAGGGCACACAAGCAGACAAAGTTTGAAAACTTCTGGTTTAAAGCAAGAAATTACTTGAATCTTCTTAAGGAATGGAATGAGTTTTTTTTTTTTAAATTATATTTACAGAATCGAAAGCTTTAACCTTTTTTACCGGCTTTTAATCGTATTTTTTTTTTACTATAGTTGAAATACATTTTCAAATAAATATGGAGCTTGTTAGAAATGGGATGGATTGTTGCAAAAGCCGGTATAAGTAGAAGATTTGACACTCGAGGAATTCCGTTATTCAACTCGCAAAGTGCGAGCAGGTGGATTACGCTCGGAGTGGACGCGAGCTTCCGCACCTCTGGTCATACATTGCACAACATTCCCACTCAGTCTAATGGCCCATTCCTAAAACTGTTCTCTTTTATCGTCATTTATACTATTTCATTTGGCATTTCGTATATTATTTCTCTTATCACGTTTACTTTCTCATATGGCTAGAATAGATACTCTATTAGGTAATAGTTTACGTAAATCCTCGCAGATGTACACTGTATGTATCTCCGGGAAGGAGCCAGAGTAGCTCAGTTGTTTACGTGCTCGCCTCTTGACTGGTAGATCCAGGGTTCGATACCCACTCTGACACTCCATTTTTTTCACGAGGGAGGTGAACATATTTTAGCATATTGTAGGGTAACCAGCTCATAAAATGGTCTGCACAGATACAAGTTTAATAGTCTAAACAACGAGTTTCGAACACGTAGTGTTCTTCTTCAGAGTCTGTGGCTCCAGAGATGTGCCACATAACATAACCCTTAAGTTAAATAAATACTTATATACAATGTCATTTTATTTTATCAACTTGATACCTACATATACATAAGTGCATGATACATAGTGATACGCCACAAAATCTCATATAACAAAATTCGCATAATTTTTATCATACCAAAATATTTTCAGGTATATGTGATTATTAGATGTGACAACGTTCATTTAACAATATTTAATATTGTTAATAACAATTGTTCCACAGACTCTGAAGTTTGGTTTTATGACTGAAGAAGAACACTACGTGTTTGAAACGCGTTCTCTAAACTACTAAACTTGTATATAATTTGTACAGAATTATATATAAAATTGTATATTTTATTATATTTTTACTATACAATGAGTAAATACGTCATAAGAACTAATTGCACTACATTAGAAATTTTAGAACGTCGTTCCTCGGAGAGGACATCGGTCCCGAGCCGATATGATGTCAGGTACCCGTTCAAGATTGTTACTCTAAATACTCTTGAGTTAAGCTAAATTTAGAACTCCCACTATACAATTATTTGACTTGCAAGGCATAAAATTCCTATGAGAAAAAAATAAGTATGCCTAGAATACAATAAAATTTTAACCCAGTATCTAAAGCTGTAAAAGAAACTCCAGATCTGATGACAGTTATGGACTGTACTAATAATGATATTTTGTACACTTGTATAATTTCTAATAATATAGTGTAAGTCAGAGGAAACGAATGTATATTAAAATGTTTGAAAACTGTTTCCTTTTTGGGCTTCGCAGACGAAGAATCAAAAGAGTAGGGCATTGTTGTGGCAAAACAGAGCTTAAAAATCCATACCTTCGCTTCTACATTGAACTCCAAATCTATTCAAATCTACGATTTCAAGTTAGACAAACACAAATCTACTGACAACATTTCAGCTCACTATGACTTATATGGCTGCTGAGTTTAATTACGATAAAATTTTGCGGAAAACAAACAGACGGAAATTTATCTAAGGGTTTAGAAAACTAAACAGTTTTCTAACAGACCCTCAATCCACCAAAAAAAAAAAAAAAATCACACCGGGACAAAAAGTAAGTAAGAAACACAAGTGCTGTTAATTCGTATTCCCTGAAGAGGGTATTCGTTGTCGAAACCATATCGGTCATTTAGTTTCATCAATGCTCTTCTTCCTTAATAATATTACATAAATAAATATTTCAATGAATTAACCTTTAAAGTTTCTATTAATTAAATTAAATATACAAAAACTGGACTCAACATCATTATTAAGGGCTGTGTAAAAGAAGGTCTGCTCCTTAAATTTATATATAAATAAAATACAATGACATAAATTATTATTACCCATAAATACGACAAGACAGTGCAGATGAATTACTCTATATTAAAATAGTTTGTTTTTACTGTTATACCAAAACATCTCATATACCAAAACACGCACGATTTTCATCATAACAAAATATTTCCAGGTCTGTATGTTTGTTAGTTATGACGGCGGAAAAAAACACTCCCTATTTATATTTTATAATTCTATTTCTCTTTTTTTTTTATCGAGGTTTGATCTAGCTTCAATAATACAACACCTTGTATTATATATTGTATATATAGACGTTTCGTCTATATTTGTAGACATCTTCAGGGATACATCAATACAGGGTTTAATTACAATAACACGAAACATAATTATATTAAATTATTTAATTAATGTACATAATTACCTTGGTATTTTTCTATTATGAGGAAACAGCTACATAACGGTTTGTCTTGTAATCAGTTAGTGTGCTGCTCTAGTGACAGTTTTTCGAACCTTCTAATCAGACTTGATAACTCAAAACAATCAAGTGTGATTAGAAGGTTCGAAAAACAGTCACTAGGGCAGAACACTAGCTGATTTGAACACAAACCGTTATATAGTTGCTTCCTCACAATAGAAAAATACCAAGGTAATTATGTATTTTAATTAAATAATGTAATATAATTACTTTTCATGTTATTGTAATCAAATTCTGTATTGATGTAGCCCTGAAGATGTCTACAGACGAAACGTCGGCTTAAAGGTGTTATATTATTGAAGCTAGACCAAAACCTGGATAAAAAAGATAAATTGTGTTAAATATATGTGATCGAGATAAGGAAAACATTTGATATTTTATAATAATTATTTATTTCTTTCTTTAACGAATCATTTGACATCGAATATGTCAGACTGTGACGTAAGCTTGTTTTTCAGAAAAGTCGAATGTTTGATGATGTTATCTAATTGAGAGGGTGTTAGATGATGCAACAGCTAAAATAAATAATATAGATAATCAGACTAGCACAATATTACTCTCATCAAACTAATTGCCGAAACAATTTTCAATAACCACAAGCAAGGTACAGAGAGCCGTTTCTCAGACTTCCAGCTTATTATTTTTTTCTGAGTCAAAAATTCTTACTTCTTCCTATGACAACGGTTTTAAATAAAACTAAAACGTCAGCAACGAGAGTGATTTTTGAACCTAGAAAATTTGACCGAATCCCATTTACACAGCAAAAATGACTATGTTTTAATGATTTCGTATAGAATAGTGCAGGGGCGCTTACACTTTTTCAGTATGCGAGCTACTTATAAAATAACCTAGTCAAAATGATCTACCGGCCCATAAAAGAGAATGTTATTTTAAAATTTATTGAAGATTTTTACCTTGCAGTACCACATGAGCCAATATTGCAACAAAATAAGCTCTCAACATGTTTTTGTAATTACCATATAATAATAATAATAATTAAAAATAAATAAAATAAAATAATAATACAGCTGTTTTTGTAGCTTTTCATTGTGCTCAAAGACAGAGGCTTTACAGGAGGATCAAAACACACATACTTTTTTTTTCAAAGTTGTATGCGATCTACCACTATTGGCCTCGCGGTCGACTGGTAGATCACGATCGACTGGTAGATCGCGATCGACTGGTAGATCACGTTCGAATGGTAGATCACGATCGACTGGTAGATCACGATCGACTGGTAGATCACGATCGACTGGTGGATCGCGATTGACTGGTAGATCACGATCGACTGGGAGATCACGTTCGACTGGTAGATCACGTTCGACTGGTAGATCGCGATCGACTAATAGATCGCGATCGACTGGTAGATCACGTTCGACTGGTAGATCACGATCGACTGGTAGATCGCGATCGACGTATTGAACACCCCTGGAATAGTGACTCTCTGTCAGACATCACGTGAAGGGATTCGTTTTGCCTGCTTCCCGCTTGAGCTCGCTACTACAGCAAGCTTTCAATAAACCACCCACAAGGCTGTCTGTCCATATTAATAGTTGAGAAAGACAGTTTTGAGCAATATTGACGCTAATTACTCCAGATCCCACCATTGTTCGCTAACACCTATTAACCACATAGAGGGAGAGCTATTAAGTTTTGCCAAGGTAAGATGTCCGATATTGATTACTATACGGAAGAATGGACCTGTTGCAATAGTAGACATCTGAAGACAATGTTTGGGAATCAGAAAGAAGGCGACCTCAATCAAGTCATGGACCTCCCACTCTTGAAACAACGGAACTAGCTTGAGAGTAAGCCTTTGATATGATAACCGGATTAGCTCAATATTAAACAAAGCAAATAGACTAGGAGGATTGTCTGATGATGACATCAAATAACCAGATTAAATCAAATTGATAACGAGACTGACACAATGTTCAACAAATCAACCAGACTAGGAGGATTGTCTGATGATGACATCAAATAACCAGACTAAATGATATTGATGTGACATTGACTGACATAATGTTCAACAAATCAACCAGACTATGTGGACTGTCTGATGATGGTAACCAGACTAGGAGGATTGTCTGATGATGCCATCAAAAAACCAGATTAAATGATATTGATAACGAGGCTGACACAATTTTCAACAAACCACCAGACTAGGAGGATTGTCTGATGATGGCATCCAATAACCAGATTAAATGATATTGATAACGAGGCTGACACAATTTTCAACAAACCACCAGACTAGGAGGATTGTCTGATGATGCCATCAAAAAACCAGATTAAATGATATTGATAACGAGGCTGACACAATTTTCAACAAACCACCAGACTAGGAGGATTGTCTGATGATGGCACCAGACTAAGAGGATTGCCTTATGATGGCAACCATACTAGGAGGATTATCTGATGATGACATCCTGTAAATTTTCTTCTCTAATACTAACTACTGTATTTTTTTCATTACGAGTTGTATTTTTTTCATTTTTTTACTGCAATTACAGTTGAATATTTCTTTTATATTTTTTAATTTTTAATTGAACATTTCAGGACCCCGAGAAACACTGAACCCGCGAAAACTGAACCGCGTACTCACGAGGGATTACTGTAGTCAAATTTCCTCAAACATTTAGAGTTTAATATATAAACTACTAGACATTTTTACTAAAAAAAAAAAAACTTTTCACGCATTTTTGAAAGCTATCTGAAAAATTCGTAATGACTTTGAGTTCATGCGGAATTCCTTCAGTATTGAAGTGAAGACTTCCTCATGTTTCTCACATATGCAATACTTTGGTATTTTATCAATAAAGCTTCTTCCTCTCCAAAGAGGAAGGTTGTTTACATAAGTTACAAGTTTAACAAGTGCACTGTTATAACAGAAGTTGTAGCAGGGTGTCACCCCATCACACGGGGGAGGTCGCACAAGCCTTCACTTTCTATGACATTCTGCTCACGCCTCTCCTATGCAAATTAAATTTCCGCTTTCTACATTAAGGTTATATCTTGTAGCGTCACCTCTGTCTCATGTTAAAGGCCATCGATTCCATTTAGTCGCTTCCACATGTTTTATAAATAAAACAAAGTTTTATATTTCCACATGTTTTGGGTCCCATATTTTTTTTTTGTGAACCTTCCTTCTCATATCCCTATCCTATCCAACCATTAGGCTCCACTTACTTACCAGTGTTACCAATTTCCGGATTTCTCTATTTTCGAACCTGTCTCGGTCTCTTTGTACCTGAGGATGGCGAAGACAGCCGAAAGCTTGTACGTATTGTTTATTTAGTTTGTTATTTTAGTGATTAAAACGGCATTTTAAAAAAAAAGTGGTTTATTCAAGTGTTTTCGTGTTTGACCTAAAGCTTATTGTGTGTGTTAATGTCTTTTGCTAACCTTCTTTGGAAGCTACCAGAGTCTCACCGCAAAGTGATACGAAAACTAGAGAGTGTCAACAAGAAACTGGTCAATGCAGAAGCTGCTGCTTATTTTAATAATATATATATATATGTAAGTTATGTTAGTTTTCAATTGTATTTGAATTGTTGACATCTATTAAAGTGTTTCAAAAAAGTGTCTCAATGTCCTTTGGACAACTCATTTGCGAAATACCACCTTATATTCGTAAGACTGTCAGGAGACTGGAACAGCTTAGTTTAAAAGTCGTTAATACCGAAGCTGCGGTACATTTCAACATATATATATATATATATTATATATATAATTAAAGTTACAGCCAGAGAACACAAGAAAAAGGACGAACACTCACGAATCTCGATTATTTCGGCGTCTTGCCGTCTTCAGGAGAGTAGAAAGAAAGAAAATAAAATAAAAGGAGAAAGAATGAAGGAACGGAGACGTAAATGCGTCCACTGGCCGATATATATATATATATGTATATATATAAAAAGATTTCACATAAACACGTGAAACAACAATCAATGATCAAACCACAATAAGAAATGGGAAAACAAGACTAAGATCTTTCAACCGTAACAAGCGGTCTTCATCAGAGTCAAAAACCCAACTCAGTTATTGTGGTTTGATCATTGATATGTATATATATATAACACTATTTTTCTATTTTATCAAGGTTTAGTCTAGCTTCAATAATACAACTCCTTCAAGATGACGTTTCGTCTATATTTGTAGACATCTTCAGGGTTACATCAATACAGAATTTAATTAAAATAATATGAATAGTAATTATATTACATTATTTAATTAATATACATAAAATATAAAATAAAATCTATAATAAATAATGTAATATAATTACTTTTCATGTTATTGTAATTAAATTCTGTATTGATGTAGCCTTTAAGATGTCTACAAATATAGACGAAACGTCGACTTAAAGATGTTGTATAGTTTCAAACTAGATCAAACTTCGAAAAAAAATAAATATAGTGTTAAATATATGTTGTTGAGATAAGAATATATATATATATATATATATATATATATATACTGGCTAACAAACAAATAGTAGCCATCATGAAACAGTAGTAAATAGGTATGCTGCAACATAAACAGATTTCCAAGGTAATCAAATAGTGATCTCTATACTTATGAAATAATTCTAAAGCAATAGAATAATTATAACAATATCCTTATGTCAATGTTTAAAAAAAATCCATAGTCGAAATAACTGATTTATCAATAAATTCCTCTTTGTTACTGTACATATTAAAATGTAATAAATAACCAAATAGTAGTAATAGTAGTGCTAATTGTAAAACAATCATGTTGTAGCCCTGAAGATGACATAAATATATGTTGAAACGTCGGCAAAATAAAATCACTGGACCTCAACCCTCAAAAAAATTACATCATATATATATATACAAAACTATAGTTTATCGGGATTCGGTCAGTTCTTCAGGTTTGAACCTAATCCTGAAGAACTGACCGAGTCCCGATAAACTATAGTTTTGTATCTATTCCACGGTCGATACTTTTAACAATATAATATAATTAGGGAAAATAAATATAGGTTTCTAAACCTGAAGAACTGACCGGGTCCCGATAAACTATAGTTTTGTATCTATTCCACGGTCGATACTTTTAACAATATAATATAATTAGGGAAAATAAATATAGGTTTCTAAACCTGAAGAACTGACCGGGTCCCGATAAACTATAGTTTTGTGTCTATTCCACGGTCGATACTTTTATCAATATATATATAAAAGATATATATAATCTTTCGTTTTTGAGCCTCTGAAGACGACCATTAAAAGGGTCGAAATATTGAATATGACCTCTAGTACTTGTTTTTCAAAGTATATATATATATATATATATATGATGTAATTTTTTTGAGGGTTGAGGTCCAATGATTAACCCTCAAAAAAATTTCATCATATAAATATTGGGTCAAGAAAACAAATCATGATGTATATATATATATATGATCAAACCACAATAAGAAATGGGAAAACAAGACTAAGATCTTTCAACCGTAACAAGTGGTCTTCATCAGAGTCAAAAATCCAACTGAGTTTTTTTGAGTTGGGTTTTTGACTTTGACGAAGACCGCTTTTTACCACAATTTTGTTTAGACTGTTAGATCAACATAGTTAAGTAATATTGAGCGTGATTAGCACTTGGATAGCTCCACATGTTTTGAGCGCCACAGTTTTTTTTTTTTTTTTGGTGATCCTCCCTTCTCGTATGCCTACCCTATCCACCCTTTAAGCTACCACTTATCAGTGTTACTAATTTCCGAACTTTTCTGTTCCTGGACCTGTTTCAGTCTCTATTAGTATGGGATTTCGAGGGTTGAGAGTACATATTTATGGGACACCCTATATATTTAAAAAAAAAAAAAGAAAAGAGTATATCTTAGCTTTGAAAGTTAAATGCGAATGATTATTGTTGATATTGTAGAAATGGTGCTTTTGAATGCTAAAAATAAACTCGGAGCTATACTGGAGTATATTTATTTAGCAGAATCGGTGATTGTTTCAAGAGACAAGGGAGCCTCCTTGTAATTCCGACGTGAAAGGCATAATGTTACGCTTCCTTTCAGCACTATATAGTGCAGTGTGTTCCAGTGTTGCCATTTCTTGAAAAGGAAAGTTAAGATCGTAATCCTGTCTTTGCTTTTGATGGGGGGTAACACTGATATCTGAATTATCATTATTTCTTTTAGAGGCGGAGAGCTTGACTAAGGGTTTAATACACACTGTGTCTTTCTGCTCAAACAGTTTGGACTTCAGTGTACGTATTTTGCCCGCAAGCTACTTCATTAAAGCACTCTGTTTATACTGACTAACCTGCCTAAAGTGCCACAGCAACTATGTTTGCCTCCCACAGTGGTCGTAAGATCCCCCCCCCCCCCCCCCCCCACTGGCCATTTATGATCCGTTAACCTTCAAAGTCCTCAAAATATTTACTTTAATCGATTTACAATCAAGGATCTAATTTTAGACTGCTGTTATTAGTCCCAGACTTTCATCTTATTACAGTACTCTTATACAGAGTCAGGCAAAATGATCTTGACACATTTGTAGGTTAAATAAAAGGCAAATAAAGTCAATAAACAATAATAATAAAATGTTTTTATAAATGCCATTTTGTTTTGTTTCTCTGTATAATACCATTGTTTTTTTTTTAAACCTAAAGAAACAAAATATACTTTTCGAAAATAAAAACCTTTATTGTTTATTGACTTTATTTGCCTTCTATGTAACCTACAAATGTGTCAAGATCATTTTGACTGACCCTGTACATACACAAGGGAAGCAAAGATTTTTCAAAACAAAAACGTATAATTTAAATCATAAAAAGAAAATGTTAAAATAAATTAACCGGCTATGCAAACAAATACAATAAACTTTCAACACTTTTAAATAACTTTTTTGAATAATTAAAATAAATGTATTTTTTAAATTTGCAAATATTACAGTTTAAAAACGATATTATACACAATTACGACCTTAAAAACGGATTTTGGTATACAATTTAACATTTGTTGTTAGCTTTTTATTATTTTAATTTTTTTTTATTTTCTATTTTTACTCCGTCATAATGCCACCCCCCCCCCCCCCTTGCTACGCCACTGCCTGTTTATATTAATAACTCTGTCTAGCCAACGTTAATTACGACAAATAAGTATTGAAACATTAATATAGCGCACAGTATATATATATATATATATATATTGGTGTATACTGGTAGCAAGTCTTCTTTTAAACAAGTGTTGTTAAAAAGCACAGCGGCTTCGGCATTAATAATCTTCTTAGAAAGATGTTCTATTTGCCTTATCATTTTCTTGTAATTCACTGGTAGCTCAAAAATTAATCTACCTAATTCCATAACAAGAATAGGAAAACAATCTTGAAGAAAACTAATGAAACAAACTATATTTGACACTACACAAACAGGGTTAAAAAACTAAAGGGAAACAAGCTTTCGACCACATTGGCCTTCATCAGGTAAACAGTAAACAATAAAACGAAACAATTAAAACATAAACCAAAAATTAACAACAAACTAAAATAGCACAGTTCAAATAGTGGCAGCGTTTAACTGTCAAAGCAGCGCTACATGCGCGCACCCACGCGTTAGACAGTTGAATCACCCCAGCACTTCTCGCCTTCGACAGGTCACAACATGGGAGAGTTCCGAACAAATTTTATTTTAGGTTCGAAGGTCCTAGAACTCGGGATGACGAACATGTCACTGATTTGAGAGTTCAGCACGGGGCACAAATCTTTGATTAATAAAGCCTCTAGTATTTGTAGCCTGCCTCGATCACTGTTCTCAGCCAAAACTGAGGTTCCCTCTACTAGCATATTTCTAGTGAGGGCACCTCCGTGTTCTTTCTTAACATGATCCTTAGGGGCTCCTTTGGAGAGATGTGGAGAGATATATATTTACGATATAACAACGATTTAACAACGTTTATATGCACACACACACACACACACACACACATATATATATATTTCAAACCACAATATGAAATGGGAAAACAACAAGGATCATTCATATTGTTGAAAACAAACAATAAGCGGTCTTCGTCAGAGTCAAGAACACAACTGAAACACTATATGCAGAAAACATCTGGTGAGGGATTGAGAAGAGTGGGAGGAAAGAGTGGTATTTTAAAAGGTTGAAAGTGCAGGAAAGGACTAATGTCCAGAAAGGGATGTTTGGGGAAAAGAATGTTTAAATGTATATATATATATATATATATATAATAATATATATATATATATATCATTTAATATATATATATATATATATATATATATATATATATATATATATATATATATGCCCGCATCAAGGGCAGCCAGAAACCCTTGCAGGTAGCGGCGCAGGCCGGGAGGCCACTCACCCCACAGATTAACGCCCAACTGTACTTAAACTTTATGGAAAAAAACCCCCCTTCTACCTTCTCTGTGTATATAATAAACCAGGTTTTCACATTAGATCTTATTCACGTCCTGATGATGAATGTTGATCATTCGAAACATGTCGACCATAGGAGATGTACTTTATTGTGTAGACGAAATAACGAGAGTGTTATTTAGAAAAATTGAGAAACTTGTTAAGAAACAGGTATCAGCTAAATTTGGTGTCATTTTCAATAATGTAATATATATATATACGTTTCACGATGAATCACAAACACAGAACTAAGGAACAAACACACTTACTGTCTCTAATTTTCGGTTGAACCGTCGTCCAGGAAAGTTCAGATAGGGACACCAAGCCACTTGTGAAGCGACAGTTGAAGACTCAACATATTTGAGTGATGAATTTGAGTTACTTCAGTATATTTATAATGTGCTATTTCCAGTTTTTGTTAAAATAAATATAATGACCTGTAAAAATTATTTTCACTTTCCAAAAGTTTTTATATTTTTTGGTAATTTGGTTTTGTTAAATGAGCCGTTTATTTTGAAAGTGGCCTAATTCCATTTTCCAAAACAATTTAGCTAGCTATTTAAATAATTACATTTTTACGTTATCTTTACCTTTTGCAGCAAATTGTACAAAATTTATTTAAAATTACTAAGAATTTTTATAACAAAAATTACTTGATAAATTTTTAACATAAATGGAATTAGGCCACTTTCAAAATAAGCGGCTCAAATATACTACTTCTAGTCAAAAAATATGTTCAATTTGTTTTTGGGAGGGTGGAAGGATTTTTCCTCGGGGGTTTTTTTCTGCACTGAAACATGAGGCCTCTAGTGGGCTCTGCCGGTGATTCCATTCAAAGACATACCTTGATACTCCATGAGGCCAAGTTGTTCCGAGTCCAAGTCGGCCACTTCTTCATCAGCTGGTAACTTTCGCTGTACTCGCCGGCCTTGTCTCACCTCTTCATTCCCATCATCAGTTGTCGAGTTCAACGACGTCCTTTTGTTTGATGATGATGCTGTTGGCTTCCCACCGCCTGAGTCAGGTTCTTCGATGCTTTCTTCATATGAAGTAGCGCCCATTACTTCGGCTACATACGGTATACTGTCTTTGCCTGGGATCGGAAGTCTGGTTCTCTGAAAACACATAAATTTATGCGTTATGTGCTATGCGACTTTCATATAGCAAAAATAAATACAGTTCTTCACACTAAAAACACTGGCCAACAAACAAAAAAATGCATAGTGCCTAAGATGTTTTAACAGTTTTCACCTAACTTAAGGGCGCTGATTACAGAAATGCTATCGCTTTTTCTCTATCAGGTCTAGTTTTTCTGCTATGGCATACCTCTCTCTGTATGAAGACTATAGCGACAATAAAGATAGGCAAATCGAAGAAACAATATTTATATTTAACTTTAAGACACGTATTCAATAATCATACCAGAAAATTTGCAATACGTATTCAATTCATTTGGATTTCAACGTATATTCCCCTTCAAATATGGCAAAACACATTCGGTTTCTTTAAAGAATGTCGTCTAGGAGAGGATGTAGTCATGCTTAAATTTTACTCCCAAAATCTGCAACACAAGTAAAAGCTTTAAGGTTTGTGATGTCATAACCATTTAACTTAGATCACAATAAGAACTTATAGTAGTATTTACGACACTACACTGTATTTAGAAATACGCCTAATTATAAGGTAAAACAGATATGAAATAGTAAACATCTCAATAACTTGACCTGATGAGAAAAAATTAGTGTGATTTTCTGAATCAAGAACCCTAAATTAATCTAAATCAGCTTAGAAACCTTGGGCACCAAAAAATATGTTGACCAGGGTAATCAAATGTAAACTGTAGACAAAAAGTGGCACATGTTTTATTAATAAGTTAATAAACTCAATCATTGAATACTCCTTCTGAGGCAGATGGTCCTGATGATGATCACTAAGTGGTCGAAACGCGTCGTAAAATAAATCCTTTGTGGTGAAAACGTAATATATTTTCTTCTCTATCATGAGTAAATACCACACAATAACTCCTTGCATAGCTCGGGATAGTATAGTAAAGGAAGGGCCGACCTGTGGCTCACGACCTGAGCCACACGCGGCTCTTTGAAGGAACATGCATCTTACCTTACACTCAATACATCTTACCTGAGTTCCCTTTTCATTTTTGTTCTTTCATATTTTAAAGTATTCTTATCATTCCGTAGGTATTTTTTGCATACCTTTTAAATAAGTAACCAGCTGTGACCATTAGGAATTCAACGGAACTTCCTCACACAAGAGATGCTCACTTATATATATATATATTAATATTGAATAGTCACCTATTAGAAAAACAGTTAATAAATTACAGACACAAAAAATTTTTTTTAAAAATGTAAACACATTTATAATTCATTATTTGTGCAACCTGTTATAGTGTGGTATTTATTCATAATGGGAAATTTAAAAAAAAAATTAAGTTTTCACACAAAAGAGCGGTGCTACTACAATATGCTATCTATCTACAGTATTTTCTACTATAGTATGCTAGCTACCTTCGATTTTCTACTATAGTATGCTAGCTACCTTCGTTTTCTACTATAGTATGCTACCTATCTTCTATTTTCTACTATAGTATGCTATCTAAGTTCGATTTTCCACTATTGTATGCTATCTACCTTCGATTTTCTACTATAGTATGCTAGCTACCTTCAATTTTCTACTATAGTATGCTTTGTATCTTCGATTTTCTACTATAGTATACTATCTATCTTAGATTTTCTACTATAGTATGATATCTACCTTCGATTTTCTACTATTGTATGCTAGCTACCTTCGATTTTCTACTATAGTATGCTATCTTCCTTCGATTTTCTACTGTAGTATGCTATTTACCTTCGATTTTCTACTATAGTATACTATCTACCGTAAATAATAAACAGTTTGTGGGGATAGATTTATTTGAAATTATTCAAAACTCAATGCACAAAAATTTTACGACTTATTGAAAACATAAAGTTAACAAAAGTAAGATATACAATATATCCCATCAAAATTAATTCTACTCGCATTACTGTTTGTAAACATATCTTACATCGTTCAAGAAAGCTGGAAATATATCGATTATGTTTTCGCATAATTTCCCCAACAGTAATGGGCTAAGTGAGATTGCAAATGCTGTTGAGGTACTCCTCTTTTCTTTTCAGGATGTCAATCTTCGCGATATATAATCACAGGAAATGTTCAATTTTCTAAATCAATACATTTAAAAGATATTTTTTTTTTCTTAGCATACTTGTTATAAATTTTCTGTTGTCAACAATGAAATGATATCTTAAATTGTAAAAACAAAGTTGAAGGTATATGCCATATTATAGTATGTATCCTAATATAGTGTGTACCATATTATAATATGTACCCTATTATAGTATGTAACATACTATAATAGCACTAAAAGAACTTTATCAAAACTAATAACTCATTTCGAACACCTAGTGTTCTTCTTCAGGTTTACATCTCTACTGTCGAGCATGTTATCACAACTGTAGAAAGTGTTATTAAAACAGAGGACATGTAAACCTGAAGAAAAACACAAAGTGTTCGAAACGCGATGTTAGTTTCGACATAAAGCTCTTTTGTGTAAAGACTTAAATTTTTGAAATTCTTCAACATTCATAATTGTTATGTAAACATAAAAAAGAAATATTGACAACGCACTTTATTTTATTATTACCTAAGTGACAATTATGTAACAAGGAAATGAACTTAAGAGTAGAAAGTAAATGGTGAGGACTTTATACTAACCATATAAAACGCCTTCAATTTCGCAATAACAAATAAAGAAGAAAAGTTCTCTCATTTATCTGTGCAATATTGTAGAACTATAAATAAAACACTCCTGGAATTAACTATCTGAAGATGTCCTGCTAAAGACTGTATTCTCTATGTTTACGAGATTTAAGAAAAAAACAATACTTTGCATATATTTGGTGTCACTTTTGAACCTTGGTTATTATTTTGTTCCATCAGTGCTATATTACAGATATAAATAATAACTCGTTTTAAAGAAGTTTTTATATGGCAACTTTGAATTTAATAGCTAAAAAAGATATTATCTCCAGGAAAGGGCTTACAATAATAATAATATTTTTAGTTAATGACTGAAGAAGAACACTATGCGTTCGAAACGCGTTCTTTATACCATTAAATTTTTACATGTGGAGACCATTTCATTAGCTTTTTACCCTACAAATGAGTAAATACCACATAATTACTGATTGCTCTACGTTAGAAATAATAATAATTCTTTATTACCAGTTAATTACTCTAAAAACAATTAATAATAACTTTCAATAATCAATAGTAAAGGTTTCAGAAAGCTAATTAAAAGTATGTAAACAAAACAGAAAAGATAACTTGCTATACAGCTGAGATTTAAATATCAGGCTTGCCAACCTTATCAACGTCGAATATATATCCCCGTTTTTTTCATTATTACCGTGTTTTGAGAACGGAGATAAATTGTTGACATTATGACTCTGTAATAAGTTGGCTGCACTGATTGAATGACCGACCCTTGAATGAAATAGACTTCAGTCCTGGCTTTTTTTCAGAGTGACTCAGTTCTTTTGTACCTCATGACGCAGTCAAAATATAATAATTATCTTTTATGATTTTCTTATAGGTGTTTTCTTTCTGCTAATTTAGCTTATTTTGTTATATAATTAAATAAAAGAATCATTTCTATTGTGTCAAACAACTGAGTCACCCTTGATGAATAAGACAACTAAGTCATTTTGGAAAACAAAAAATACCCACCAGTGAAATATGAGCTGTTATTTTTGAAAGTGGTATGAGTCCACATTATAAAAAAAATGAGTTAGTGGTAATTTTAGCAGGATATATACATCTCTTCATATTTTTAATTATACATTTAATAGAGTATGATTTTGCCATAAAGTAAAAGAAAAACGTTTTGCTATAAAATGTTACCGCAAAAATATATTTTTTTGAAAGCGGAATAAGTCCATTCCTAATAGTTATAATTAAAACAACTTTCTTATTGCAATTATTATTGATTATTTTGACTGCACTGTCCACTGTATTTACCATGAATACTTCACTGAACTAGTAGTAAAAGAAAAATAATTTCAAAATTATAAGTTTTTGTTTCTTGTTATTTTAACGAAGTTATTTACATTATACACTTGTTTATTCATATCACTTTTTTAGTATAACTAATATTAACTCAATGAATTTGATTACTCGAGTATTTAAATGGCTTCATTATTACTTTTTTTCGTTGAAAATTAATTTTTAGTAAAGCTAATATTCTATAAAAACATGGACGTAAATTTATTCTAGTTTTTATTTTTTATAATAAGATATTTTTGAAAATGGTATAAGTCCATTTTTAGCTAAGAAAATCATTTATTTTTTAAAAAAAAATTATGAATTATTATTTGATAATAAAAGGTTTATAGTATTAAAAACATCACTCGAATAGATTAACGTTTGCCAATATTTTTAAATTAACTCAAATGCAAACCCTTAATTAGCTCTATACATAAAGAAATGGACTTATACCATCTTCAAAAATAACAGTTCATATATTACGAGCAATATTTTGTGATTTAGCAACAACAAATTATAACTTTCTATTTTTTTTTTACATTAATATTTCATGAAAAAATGAACTGACTGTTAAGAATTCAACTTTTTTCAATCTGTATACTTATAAAAAACTCTGTTCATCGTGATTGCTTGAAATTGGTTTTTATTTAAAAGTCTGTTGGACCGTTTCATTTAATTACTATATATATATATATATATATATATGATTAATAACTGAACAATTTTTTAAAATTAACTTTATATAAATATCATGACTATATAATATACCATGAATAAACGAAAAGGTCGATTGAAAAGTGAGTCTTTGTTATGTTTCTGTCTATGTGTCACAGTTTATTTTAAGTATATATATATATATACATTGATAAAAGTATCGACGGTAAAATAGAAACAAAACTAAAGTTTATCAGGACTCGGTCAGTTCTTCAGGTTCAAATTAAACTTTCATTGCCAACGCTTCGGTTTTCAATAAAACCTTTTTTATAAGTCTACAAAACAGAGAAAATATAAGAACTAATTCAATCATTCAAAAATCTAACATACATAAAAGTGCAATTAGTTATAATTAAGAAATTAAAATAGTAATTTTGACAATAGGTTAGTAAGAAAACGTACAGAAGTATAAATTTTGAAACAGAAAAACAAAGTATTACATTACATATTATATTACAAAGAAAAATATATATATATTGTAACATATAAATATATATATATATTTCAGATATGTTAATATAGGAAGGTCATATTTTTGACACTTTTAACCGGATATACTTCCTCGGTGTACATTGCCAACAAATTAAACTGTCTTAGTTAAATATTATTCATAGATACAAGGATTTCATATAAACACGTGAAATAACAATCAATGATCAAACCACAATATGAAATGGGAAAACAAGACTAAGATCTTTCAACCGTAACAAGCTGTCTTCATCAGAGTGAAAAACACAAAAACCTCAACAACCCAAAAAAGAAAAATTAATAATAATCAAACGCGTACATCTGTATTTTAAAGAAATAAAGCTGTCAATTTAATTATTACAATTGCTAAAGATCCCTGCTCTAAATACACTTGAGTTAGGCACAATTTAGGACTCAACAATTTAGATTCAACAGGTAATGCGGCTGGCTCATTACTAAAATGGGTGTCAAATAATAAATAGGCCACAATTTCCGCCTCTAGAACAGCATTAAAAAGTGAAAGCCTTATAGTGTGTGCGGGTGTTGGAAAACAAACAAAATACTTTCTGACCTTAACAAAAATGAAGTATAAACGTGTGGGCGTTACAATAAGAAATAATGTACTTTTAATTATTCTATAGGGAACTTTTTTCTTTATAACATACTTTGCAAATAGAGTTAAAGAAGGAACACGGGCTTGAGATCTAAGGTGAGTCCATCCCGCAGACCTTGGCATTTCCTCTTCGACCCCGAGAGTTTCTTCACGTTCTTAACTCTCTCATCTCCAAACTAAATGCGGCCTCCTCTCTTCAACCGTCTTTTCCAATCATTACTCTTCAGGAGAGGGAGGCTAATCAATTTTTACCGCATCTTGACCTCTTGTGTCACCATCTCTTGCACCCGTTTCAAAATACCACACATTGTGCCTTGAAATTTTTTCACAAACAATTCACTCTTCCTCCCCACCAAACTATTGTCATCAAAAACAACCAACACAAATATAAACTTCTATTTTCACTAAAACCTTTTATTTGCTGCATTTTGACAACAAATATGCTACTTAGAAAGTGTATTGCTGTTGAATAAACATGCTATATTACATTATATATATATATATATATATATATAATTATATAAAAAATATATAATTAATATCAATATTTAGTTTATCATAACTATAAAATGAAACTACTATATATATATCAACAAAAAGAAATAAGAAGAAAACAACTACACACACAAAAACTCACAACGATATACAAGATTTCCTATAAACACGTGAAATAACAATCAATCATCAAACCACAATATGCAAGTTGGGTTGGGTTGGCAAGTTGGATTTTTGACTCTGACGAAGACAGCTTGTTAGTCTTTTAGTCTTAACTTAGTCCTTAGTTTTTTTTCCCATTTCATATTGTGGTTAGATCATATATATATATATATATATATATATATATATATAAAACTAAAGTTTATCAGGACTCGGTTCGACACAACATTAGTCCCGATTAACTTTAGTTTTGTTTTCTACGTTTAC